>BMAC01000176.1:698848-726448 GCA_014905375.1 Phtheirospermum japonicum
GTTAGCCGCAGTCTGGCAATATTTTGATGAGCTGCAATCCAGCCATTTACGACGTTGAGCCGCAATCCGGCGTTTCAAATCCCAAACGATGTGCCACCGAGCACTTGCGCGTAGCAATTGATCGCAATCGTAGTTTTTTTTTTCATTTTCAAGACAATCCAATCACGCGATCTAAGACGAAGGATAATTGCACAAGCGTTTTTGGAGAGACTCGCCTATCGAATTTTCAGGGATGTTTTCTTATCTCCTTTGCTCTTATTTTCTTTTATATTTATGACAATCAGGAGATTGCCAAGTTTTTAGGGAGGGGGTGGTTGAGTATGGTTTATATTTAAAAGAAAGTGCAATTTGAAGTCTTTGTTTTGAAATGCATAAATTTTTACGTGATTGATTGCTATTCCTGCGCCGAATTGTGTTTGTATGGCTTGCCTGTCGAAGTTAACTAAGATTAGATTTGAGGCTTTTGTCTTTTGAGCGTGCATAAGTGCATAAACTTTTCAAAATATTATTTCTATATATTGTAAAATGGTACTTGGACGCAATTGATTTCGCAAAACCTTAAAAGCAGCGTCAATTCAAAACTTTTTCATGCAAAAAAACCAGTGAGTAGCCTGAGTGATTATCATCTTTGCATGTGCTTGAATAAGTTTCAGTCTTGATATCTCTTTGAAACCGCTGTGTGTAGTTGACTTTGAACATGAGGTTAAGGCACAGAAAAAAAACCTATTCCGGCCATATCCATACATTCTAGCCACTATAAATTCTGAATGATCCAATCATAGCCAAATAATCCATTTCTATAGCCTTGAGTGATTTTATTGAGTCGACGCCTACTAACCCATTAAAAGCGTGGGGTAGGAGTTCGTTATTTTTATTGGTTATTTGTGTTTTAGGAAGTTTTATCAGGGATTTATGAAATGTTGTAATAAAGGATCACCATCCTTCTTATTCTTTCTTCTTTTTTTTCTTCTTTTTTATAGGGTTTTTTTTTTTCTTTTTTTTTTTTAATTGAAGGATGGTGATCCTTTATTACAACATTTCATAAATCCCTGATAAAACTTCTAAAACACAAATAACCAATAAAAATAACGAACTCCTACCCCACGCTTTTAATGGGTTAGTAGGCGTCGACTCAATAAAATCACTCAAGGCTATAGAAATGGATTATTTGGCTTTGATTGGATCATTCAGAATTTATAGTGGCTAGAATGTATGGATATGGCTGGAATAGAGTTTTTTTTTGTGCCTTAACGTCATGTTCAAAGTCAACTACACACAGCGGTTTCAAAGAGATATCAAGAGTGAAATTTATTCAAGCACAAGCAAAGATTATAATCACTCGGGCTACTTACTGGTTTTTTTGCATGAAAAAGTTTTGAACTGACGCTGCTTTCAAGGTTTTGCGAAATCAATTGTGTCCAAGTACCATTTTACAATATATAGAAATAATTTTTGAAAAGTTTATGCACTTATGCACGCTCAAAAGACAAAAGCCTAAAATCTAATCTTAGTTAACTTCGACAGACAAGCCATACAAACACAATTCGGTGCGGTAATAGCAATCAATCACGTAAAGTTTATGCATTTCAAAACAAAGACTTCAAATTGCACTTTCTTTTAAATATAAACCATACTCAACCACCCCTCCCTAAATACTTATCAATCTCCTAATTGTCATAAATATAAAAGAAAATAAGAGCAAAGGAGATAAGAAAACATCCCTGAAAACTCAATAGGCGAGTCTCTCCAAAAACGCTTGTGCAATTATCCTTCGTCTTAGATCGCGTGATTGGATTGTCTTGAATGAAAAAAAAAAACTACGATTGCGATCAATTGTTATGCGTAAGTGCTCGGTGGCACATCGTTTGGGATTTGAAACGGCCGAATTGCGGCTCAACGTCGTAAATGGCTGGATTGCAGCTCATCAAAATATTGCCAGACTGCGGCTAACTTGGGTCGGATTGCGACATCGATCAACAGAAATGAGATTCATAAGAATTAGACGGCAGACACTACTAGTGGTAGGTTCAGCGATTGATCGTTGTCATTAACGCCTCGAGTAGAACTAGAGGTAAGGCCTTGTGGTAGCGAGCTACCGCTATATAACTGTTAGTTGTTCAGAATAAGCGGTTTTATTGTATTTTCTGCACACCAACACACAAATGAACGTACCACGACAATTGACACAATATAAAAAGACAGAAATAAAATAAAAGAAAATAAAGAAAAGAAAATGAAAACTAACTAACGCTTGGGTTGCCTCCCAAGAAGCGCTTGTTTAACGTCGAAAGCTCGACGCAAGTTGCTTGATCAATTTCGAGCTCGTGGGCGAACTCCTTCTTGGTACGATCCCGATTCTTCATATAATTCTTGAAATAAGGCTTAAGTCGATGCTTGTGGACTTGGAAATTTGTCTTTGTACTCTCATTGTAAATAGTGGCTACTCCACTCTTATCCATCTCCTTTATTAAAAATGGTCCACTCCATGCGACTTTAAAATTGGTTGGATCAGACTTACGATCGGAATTATATAGCACTAGTTGACCAACCTTGAACTTCACATCATCTAAATTCTTATCAAAACCTCGTTCGACTTCTTCTTAGTTGTCTAATCCTTGCTATATGCATTTCCCTTGTTCCTTGTACGTTTAAAATTCATGTAGGGGTCGAGGGAAACATTTTTTGAACGATTATGTGGTGGCGTCGTCTCTTCTATTGTTTCAAACTTCGAATGATCTTGTTGTGGTCTCAACTCCACTTTTGTCTCCTTTTTAGGCACGTCAAACTTCATGGGCAACTCATCATTAAATGCATCTACAATATCACATAACACAATTCCCAGCAAATCCATCAAATCCTCCCCGCTCAAGTGTTCCTTGCCATCCTCATTATCAAACTTGTCAATCATGCTAATTCTCATGAGTTCATTCACGCAAGAATCTACTAAATCAACAGTAGAACATTCGTCCTTTACAAACGGTGTAGGAGTCTTATGAATATCTTGAAGTGAAAACGTCATCGTTTTGCCTAATACAGACATAGTCATCCTCCCTTTGTTTACGTCAATCACCGTGCATATTGTAGACATGAATGGACATCCTAACAAAATGGTGTGTTCTCGGTTCTCGCTTTGTACGTCACCAACGCCCATAATGACAAAATCCACCGGCACAACTAGCTTGTCTACTTGTACTAAGACATCCTCCACAATCCCTAAGGGCAATTTTATCGTTCTATCTGCCAATTGTAATCTCATCATGGTCGGCTTCAGCGGTCCTAGGTCAAACTCATTGTAAATTGAGTGGGGCATCAAGTTTATGCTAGCGCCAAGATCGAGAATCCCCCTTGCCGTTTGTCCATTCCCAAGAGAAATAGTTATGCAAAAACTCTCGGGATCCTTCTATTTGGGTGGCAATGGTTTCTTAAGTATAGCACTAACTTCTCTTGTCAAAGCCACATATTGATTTACAGCCAAGCGCCTTTCCTTTGATGCTAGCTCCTTAAGAAACTTCACATACGTTGGCATTGTCTTTATCACCTCTAGCAAGAGAAGGTTACTATTAACATTTTTCAATAAATTAGCTCCATGGATTTTTTATTTTCCTTGTCCGGACGTAGGCGACTTAGGAAGGGACCATGATCATAAATAGTCAACTTTTTCGGTGGTGCATTTAAGGAGTCGATGGGGTCTTCAGTTGCTGTCGAATTCTTTCTCTTCAACGGCCCCGAAATATATGGATTTGAAGATTTATGCATTAGATCGGCCGATTTGGTTGCATCTTCTTGTGGTTGGGTCTCGGCTTCTTCCTTGTTGTTCTCCTTTTCTAGTTCTATGCCGTTATCTACCTCTTTTCCACTTCTCAGAACATGAATAGCTGAGGGTTGCTCCGTTTGACTCAGAAGCCTATTTTTACCGTTCAATAATGTCGCCATGGTTGCCGACAGCTGCCCTATCATCATATCTGAATGCCTCTGCCCTTGTTGTATAGTCTTAACAAGTTCATCAAACCTTAACTCGAGCTTATTTACTTGCGAAGCTAATTGGGTGAGTCCCTCTTGGTTTCTAATCGTCTCGGCCACTTGATTTTGCTGCCAAACCAATAACTGATCATCTCTTTGAACCTTAGTAGGCACGTGCCCTTGCATATGGAAATTGTTTGGGGGTGGTAGTTTCTGCCCTGAATGTTGTTGGTTTGAAAAATACTGGAGGGCGTTAACGTCCTCTCGTTGTGCATTTTTGTTTGGACATATATTCGCTAAGTGTTCGGTAGATTCACATTGTTCGCATGTCGCAACAGTTTTCTTGGTGCTTCTAATTCTTTGTTTATTACTTCCCTGATCATCTCATTGATTGTTTGACCATCCCGCACCCAAATCTTAACTCCCTCATCTTTATCTGTCTCGGTTGTGGATACTTCATTAAATTTTATATTATGAGGCCGAGAGTTAGTTTGTCTTGATTTTTCGCTCTATTTCTCCAACACCCGTTTTGCTTCGTGGGCCGTTAAATCTCCGAAATCTCCTCCTGCCACTATTTCAACTTAATTTTTCCCCATGGGCAACAAATCATCAAAGAAAAATTGATTAATTATCTTAGGGGAGTAGCTATGATGGGGGAATGCTTATAAAAGTGTCTTGTAACGCTCCCATGTTACATGAAATATCTCTCCCTCCACTTGTTCGAAGTTAGCAATATGCCTCCGAAGATGCCCCATTGTTTGTGCTGAATAGTATTGATTAAGGAACTTCTCGCTTATCATCTCCCAATCAGTTAACGATCTTGGTTCTAAGGATAGTAACCAGTATTCGCTTTGTCCTTCATGCTGTAGGGGAAGCAATCATTTGCATCTCCTCCCGGTTAAGGCCATTACCCACAAACCTGCCCACTTCATCGATAAAGTAGTTTAAAAACGCTAAAGGGTCTTCATGGGCATTTCCATGAAAATTCGGAAGTAAATTAAGCTGATGTGGTTTGATATCTACTTCCCTTGCAGTTGGTCCAAGAACAATAGCAGACCTATAGGCACAACCTTCGGACGTGCCAAATCGCGCTGTCCTTGTTGTTTCTCATTGCGATAGGCTCTCGGTAGGACTGGACCTACTGCTCGTTGTGGTTTGCTTTCGTATTCTCCCCGACGTCTTTGTGGAGGTTGTAAAGGTAACTCATTGTTTAATGCATCGAACAACTCATTGTGATCGTCCTCATGATTTCCTCTTCTAGCCATATTTTTGGGAATTTCGTCGCACACGATATCAGCAGCTATGGAAGAAACGCTCTCGGAAACGGAAATGGGTCTTGGCCTTGCTGGATTCGCACGATGGATGTTGTCAAAAAATAGTGCAAGATCGAGGCAAAGTGAACGTCGACCTAGCATAAACTCAACAAAACATAAACGTACCAAGTGGCAAATTCCAAACCAAGCATTCTTATAATTATAAATGACTCAATTAAAATAAATAAATAAATAAACGAACAATTATCTTTGACTCCTTATTGTTGTCCAAGGCAACGGCGCCAAAATTTTGAACCAAACTTTTGTGCACCCCAATTAAAGATATTTTAAGTTAAAAACACGCAAGCTTGCTCGCAAGAGTACGGGGGAGCTTGTAGGGCGGAAAGTTGACTCAAATTTTCTCTCAAGGACAACAAATTGTCGGATCTCAGATAATTGTTCAAAAACAAGTAACCAAATATTTTTTTTGGGGTTTTGTTGTTTTTTGATTAATAACTACGAATGTAAATTGCAAGACTTAAACTTAAAAACTAATTTAATTATCCTAAATTATCAACTAAGAATTTAAAAGAAATTACTTAACCAATTTAAAACCTAAATTAAATTAACTTGTTGATTATCTAAGAAATAACTATATTAAAATTCAGTCTAATTAAGAACTCAATATTAGAACCAATTCACAGCAGCTAGATTATCATAAATTGTCTCAATATATCAACTACGAATATATGAGCATGCATACAATAAATTACTACGAATCAAACGATAACATAAAGCATAAAAACATAAGAAAACTAACATAAGTCAATAGCAAGTATCCAATATCCAAACCTAAACATGAGAATCTGATCTAAACTGAGAATTAAATAACTAAAAGCGTTCAGCGAATTCAAGATCATAAACCAAACTTCAAAACTTAAAGGTAACTAAATATCCAAAAGCTTAAAAACTAATTATTAATCTAAGAAAACAATGAAAGGTTGCAGAAAACTTAATCTAACTAATGTTTGTTGATTAAACTTCGAAAGTTCCACAGAGATTCGCAGCGAAATGGACAAAAACGGGCTTGGCAACGTCGAACGGCAACCGAGACTCATTCTTAAATCATTCTTCTTGATCTCGATCTCTGCATTTTTGATGTCAAAATCCGACTTTAAACCCTAGGATTATGTTTATGGTAAGTTTTTAGGGTTGGAAGCACACCAAGATTCGGATTAATGATGCCTTTTTATAGAAAAATCAAATCTTGAGCCGCAAGATAGCTTTAAGTCGGTTCTGGGCCCGTTAACGGTAAGGTAACCGTTATAGTAGCTACCGCTAAAGCTATCGTTAATGCCTCTGTCCAGTCTTAGCGGTAGCATTAACGATAAGGTAGCGGTAAGAGTAACTGTTATAGTAGCTAGCGGTAATAGCTACCGCTAGGTCTTCAATTCAGCGCATGTGTCTTTTAACAGCTGTTGTGAGTAGCGGTAAATAACCATTATAGATAGTGGTAGCTACTAGCGGTAGTAGCTATCGCTAGTGCACCGTTAGCTTCTCTTCCTTCAACGACTCTATAACGGTTCCAGAAGAATAACCGTTATAGAAAATTGGCAGCTTCAAATTCTTGCTACTTCTTCGCCGGAAAGCTCGATCTTTGAATTTCGATCATCATAATTCATCTCTAACGTGATAACTCTTCCGGTTACTTAGCTATAAGGTGAAAAACAACAAAGTATCACCTAATTGCATCAATCTAGATCAAAAAGCGGTAAAATAAGCTGGAAGTACAAATATACGAATTTAAGCTCAAACTACCCAACTTATAACAAAAATAATAACAAAATAAACTAAAATACATACTAAAATCAATACAAGTTCGTGTTAATCATTCCCCACCGCCACCAGATCCCGGGCGCTAAAACAGGAAAAAAAAGTACCCAAGCCCGCTGCGCCGAAACGCCACTGCCGAGCTCATAATCACCACCGTCGAGTTTTATAGCCGCCACCACTGCCACCAGTCGCCGCCTAAGTCCACCACTTTCTTTAATAATTAATTGATTATTTAAATATATAATTGTGAATATATTCCAAAAATATTAATTATTGTTCGGTTTAATTAGAAATTAATTCAAGAAATTAGGTTTTAATTGTAATTATTTAGATATTTGGGATTTGATTTTGAAAATTAGGGTTAGTTTAGGGTTTAATTTAAAATATTTAGAATAAATATGGTTGAATTATAATTATTTAGATATTTGTATTTGATTTCAAAAACTAGGATTATTTCGGGGTTTATTTATCAATTAATTCAGAATTTAGGGTTAATTTAGATGTTTGGGTTTGAATTCAAAATTTAGGGTTAGCTTAGGGTATAATTTAGAATATCTCGAGAAGTTAGGGTTGAATAATTATTTAGATTTTTGAGTTTGTTTTCAAAAATTATGGTTAATTCGGGGTTTATTTATCAAATAATTCAAATTTAGGGATGAATTATAAATATTTAGATAATTATGAATACATTTAGAAAATATGGATTATTGTTGGGATTAATTAAAAATTAATTCAAGAAATTAGGGTTGAGGTGTAATTATTTAGTTATTTGGGTTTGATTTTGAAAATTAGGGTTAGTTTAGGGTATAATTTAAAATATTTTGAAAAATTAGGGTTGAGTTGTTATTATTTAGATATTTGAGTTTTATTTCAAAAATTAGGACTATTTTTAGTTTATTTATCAATTAATTTGAAAAGTTTTTAAAATGTTTGTTGTGGTGGTTTTCAAATGTCGTGATGATTGGTAAGTCAATGTTGTATTTAACTAATATCAATGTTATGATCTGTGATTAATATATACATGTTGTGATTGGTTGGTGTTGACGTTGATGATGACGTGGTTGATTAGAGTAGATTTGTCCTTATTTCTATTAGCTTTTTAGTTCGTTTTTATATTTGTTTTTGGTATAAGTTGGACGATTTAAGCTTAATCTCGTATTTTTATAATTCCAGCTTATTTTACCGCATTTTGATCGTAATTGATACAAGTAGGTGATATTTCGTTGTTTTTCACCTTACAGCTAAGTAACCGGAAGAGTTTAACGCGTAATAGACGAGGTTCGATGTTCAAGAAGTGAAGAACAAGCTTTCCGGTGAAACGAGTAGCAAAAGATCGAAAATTGGAGACAGACGTGCAGTCGCGTCGACTGACGTGAACGTCGATGCACCATCGACGCGAGCCATGTCAGCGAGTCATGACCGCGTCAGTCGACGCTCCGTCGACGCTACTTGCTGAAGCGTCGATGTCGATGCACCACTGTCGACGCACTGCCGACGCTACTTGCTGAAGCGTCGATGTCGACGCACACCGTCGACGCAACTGCCCAGCCGACGCGCACACCTGCCGACCAAGTCTGTCGAGTCCCGGCACGCGTCAGTCGATGCTACGTCGATGCACCGTCGACTCGACGGCCCAGAATTCGGATTTTAGGGTTTCTTATGCGCCAAGTCATGCAAAATCTATATAAACCCTCTATATTTCGGATTTTAAGGAGAAGACACGACCTCTGAGGGTACTTTAGCTGATAATAACAATAATCCCACATCTCATAACGAGATTTGAAYACGGAGATCAAGGATCGAAGAACAACGCGTCCAAAACGCCGAATTCGAGTTCGGGATTCATTCTTCGCCCAAGATCAACGTTCAACCTCCGGAATAGCTGGAGCTTTTTACTGCTTTCATTAGTTCCAATAAGTTCTCTAAACTCTTAGTTAATTTAGTAGTTAATTTCTTGCTTAATTGTTAGTTTAATTCTTAGTTAATSCTAGAACTAGTTTAATTAGCTTAATCGCTTATGCTTGTTATTGGATATTGGTTAATTTAGTTGATTTATGCGATTGATTTATGCTTAGTTATTCGCTAATCTTAGATTCTTATGATTCGTTGCTTAGTGGTAATTCCTTATGCTCATGCTCTTATATTCGTTAATTAGATTTAGTTTATGGTTGCGTATTATTGATAGTTTAATTATTGCTAGTAGTTGATAATCTAGTTAGAATAATTAGTTCAATTAGCTTTAGTTTAAATTACTGCTTAGTTCGTAATTGTATATGTATGTTATTCGTAATTGAGAAAAACATCCGAGAGACCGAACAGCTGCTTCCTCGAGAGATACGACTCGAGTCAAACTCATCACCCTATAGTTACCTCGTACACTTGCGAGCAAACTGACGTGCTTTTAAATTAATTATTAAAAATGGGGTGCACAAAAGTTTGAGTCAAAAATTTGGCGCCGTTGCCGGGGAAGCAGCGAGTAGGAATTAAAGATGTTTTTCGTTTTGTTTTCTGTTTAATTTATTATTTTATTTGTTTTTACTTGGTTTTTGCCATTTGGTACGTTGACGTGTTGTTAAGTTTATGCAAGGAAGGCGATCACTTCAACGCGACCTTGTGCCATTCGTTGACAACATTCACCGTTCAAATCCGCCGAGACCAAGACCCGTTCTTATTTCCGAGGACGATTCCTCAACAGCAACTGATTTCACTTGCGATCGAGCTTCCGACATTATGTTAGAGGCAAATCCGATTCGAAACGGCGATTCACCACCGAGATCACCACCACGCCCCATCATTACGAGGCAAGATGTGGGGAGAAACAAAGGAGTCGACCAGCAGCAAAACGTGATCGGTCACCAACCCAACATGGCGAATGTGAGGCACAACGAAGAGATGAACAACAATGCTATTCGCCAACACAACATCGAGAACGTGGCAATTAGGAACGAAGATTTTTGGCAGCATAACGCGTATGCTGACAATCAAAGTCACGTGAATGATTGGTTGGAGAATCAAGATCATGGTTACGAGCAAAATAACTTCGGAAGGAGATACGAGCACGAGAACCATTACGCGCATGACGACCACTATGAGAGAGCTAATGACCGAGTTAGGGAACCAAGGGGGATCGAGCGCCTCGACAACGAGATTTGGCATGCCCGAAGGTTGTGCTTTATGGGTCTGCTATTGTTCTTGGCCCGACTGCAAGGGAAGTAGAGATTAAACCGCATAAAATTAATTTACTTCCGAATTTTCACGGAAATGCCCACGAAGACCCTTTAGCGTTTTTGAACTACTTTATCGATGAAGTGGGCAGATTTGTAGGCCATGGCCTAAACCGAGAGGAGATGCAAATGATTTGTTTCCCTTATAGCATGAAAGACAAGGCGAAGACATGGTTACTGTCCTTAGAACCGAGATCATTAACTGATTGGGAGATGATAAGCGAGAAGTTCCTGAATCAATACTATTCGGCACAAACAACGGGGCAAATTCGGAGGCAGATTGCTAACTTCGAACAAATGGAGGGAGAATTATTTCATGAAACATGGGAGCATTACAAATCACTCTTACAAGCATGCCCCCATCATGGCTATTCCCCCGAGATAATTAATCAGTTTTTCTTTGATGGTTTGTCGCCCATGGGGAAGAGCCAAGTTGAAATAGCAGGAGGAGGAGATTTTGGTGATTTAACGGCCCGCGAGGCAAAACGAGTATTGGAGAAACTGAGTGAAAAATCTAGAGAAACCAACTCTCGACCTCGTAAATTGAAAGTAAATGAAGTTTCCACCAACGAGACAGATAAAGAAGAAGGAGTTAAGGTTTTGGTGAGAGATGGTCAAACGATCAAGGAGATGATTAGGGAAGTACTTAATGAAGAATTAGAAGCATTGAGAGCCCAGCGAGCAAGTCAAGTTTCTTCGAAGAAGATTAATGCGATGTGTCAGCAATGTGGATCCCCCGAACATTTAGCCGATATGTGCCCGTTCAACAACGAACAACGAGGGGACGTCAACGCCATCCAGCACTATTCGAATCAACAACATTCGGGGCAGAGACCACCACACATTCAAACACCTGCTCAGTCGACTGATCAACTTTTAGTCTGGCAACAGAACCAAGTTGTCGAAACTATTCAGAACCAAGACGGCCTCACACATGTTCAGGAGGAAATAAAGGGAGTTCGAGACGATATGAAAGAATTGAGAACGATGATGGCTGAAATGGCCAAAAGCACTCTTGAGAATTCGTCAGGACTTAGAAGATTGGAGATAATGGTAGGACAATTGGCAACTGGCGTGGCATCATTGAAGAAGGAGAAGAATACTCTTCCAAGCCAAACGGAACAAGCCTCGGCTATTCATGTGCTGAGGAGCGGAAAAGAAGTGGATAACTGCATCGAGCTAGGAAAGGAGGAAGACAAGAAAGAGACCGAGACCCAACCTCCGGGAGCAGTGAAGAAAAAGAAATCGACAGCAGCTGAAAACCCCATTGATTCATTGAATTCGCCGCCCAAGAAGTTGACTGTTTATGATCATGTTCCCTTCCCAAGTCGCCTACGTCCGGCCAAGGAGAATAAGAGATTCATGGAGCTATATAATTTATTGAAAAATGTTAATATTAACCTCCCCCTGATAGAGGTGATAAAGACAATGCCAGCATTTGTAAAGTTTTTCGAAGATCTAGCATCAAAGGAAAGGCGTTTGGCTACGAGTCAACATGTGGCTTTGATAAGAGACGTTGGTGATATAATTAAGAAACCATTGCCACCCAAAGAGAAGGATCCCGGGAGTTTTTGTATAACTATCTCTCTCGGAAATGGACAAACGGCAAGAGGGATGCTCGATCTTGGCGCTAGGATAAATTTGATGCCCCATTCGATTTACAAGGAGTTTGGCCTAGGACCGCTGAAGCCGACCACGATAAAATTACAATTGGCGGATAGAACGATAAGGCTACCCTTGGGGATTGTGGAGGATGTCTTAGTACAAGTAGACAAGCTAGTGGTGCCAGTCGACTTTGTCATTATGGATGTTGGTGATGTACAAAGCGAGAACCGAGATCACACCATTTTGTTAGGACGTCCATTCATGTCTACAACGCGTACGGTGATCGATGTAAACGAGAGGAGGGTGACTATGTCCGTATTGGGCGAGACGGTGACGTTTTCACTTCAAGATTTTCACAAGAGTCCTGCATCGTTTGTTAAGAACGATTGTTCCACTATTGATTTAGTAGACTCTTTCGCGAATGAGCTCTTGAGCATCGGCACGATTAAAGAATTTGATAATGTAGAGGCATTTGATGATGGATTGCCTGTACGGTTTGACGTGCCTAAAAACGAGCCAAAAGTGGAGTTGAGACCACAACGAGATCGTTCGAAGTTTGTGCCAAGAGAAGAGACGAAGCCACCACATATTCATTCAAGAAGTGTTTCCCTAGACCCCTACAAGAATTTTAAACGTACGAAGAAAAAGGGCGAGGCTAATAGCAAGGATTGGACAGCGAAGAAGAAGAACTCGAATGAGGTGTTTAACGAGAAGTTCAAGGTTGGTCAACTAATGCTGTATAATTCCGATCGTAAGTTTGATCCAACCAAGTTTGAAGTCGCATGGAGTGGACCATTTTAATAAAAGAGATGGACGAGTATGGAGTCGCCACTATTTACGATGAGAGTGCAAACACGGGATTCCAAGTCCACAAGCATCGACTCAAGCCTTATTTCGAGGGTTATATGAAGAATCGTGATAGGAGCAAGAAGGAGTTCGTGGACCCACCACGAGCTAAAAATTGATCGAGCAATTGCGTCGAGCATATGACGTTAAATGTTGCGCTTCTTGGGAGGCAACCCAAGCGTTAGTTAGTTTTCATTTTATTTTCTTTATTTTCTTTTATTTTATTTATGTCTTTTTATATTGTGTCAATTGCCGTGGTACGTTTATGTGTGTGTTGATGTGCAGAAAATATGATAAATCAACCACTGAGTAGCCTTACCGCTAGTTCTATTCGAGGCGTTAACAATGACGATCAACCACTGAACCTACCGCTTAACGCAGCAATCATGGATTACGATAATTTCGTCGATCGAGGTCGCAACCCGACCCAAGTTAGCCGCAGTCCGGCAACCTTTGGATGAGCTGCAACCTAGCCATTTACGACGTTGGCCGCAATCCGGTCGTTTCCAAATCCAAAAAGACGTGTCACCGGGCACTTGCGCGTCGCAATTGATCACAATCGTGTATTGTTTGTTTGTTTTTGTTTATGTTTATAGGTTTGTTCGGGAAAATCTAGTCACGCGACCTAAGACGAAGGATAGTTGCACGTGCATTTTTAACTCGACCATCGAATTCAGGGATGTTTTCTTATCTCCCTTACTCTTATTTTCTTTAATATTTATGACAATCAGAAGATTGCCATGTTTTTAGGGAGGGGGGTGGTTGAGTATGGTTAGTGCAATTTGATGTCTTTTGTTTTGAAATGCATGTTTTTGATGTGATTGATCGCTATTTCTACGCTTATTTGTGTTTGTATGGCATGCCTGCCAAAGTTGACTATGTATGATTTTTGTTTTTGTCTTTGAGCGTGCATAAGTGAATAATTTTTCAAAGTTTATTATTATATATTGTAAAATGGTACTTGGACGCAATCGATTTTGCAAAACCTTAAAAACAGCGTCAATTCAAGAATTTTCATGCAAAAAGCCAGTGAGTAGCCTGAGTGTTTATCATCATTGCATGTACGTGAACAAGTTTCAGTTTTGATATCTCTTTGAAACCGCTGTGTATAGTCGACTTTGAAAATGAGGTTAAGGCACATAAAAAGCCATATCCTGGCCATATTCATATATTTTTAGCCACTATAAATTTCGAATGAGCCAATCATAGCCAAATATCCATGCCTTTAGCCATGAGTGTTGTTGAGACGACCCCTACGACCCATTAAAAGCGTGGGGTAGGAGTTCGTATTTTTATTGGTTATTTGGGTCTTGGAATATTTTATTTGGAATTTATTATTTTTGTAATTAAGGACCACCATCCGAAAAATAAATAAAAAGAAAAAAAAATTAATACCCCATAAAAAAAATAATAAAAGGAGAAATAAAAATAAAAGATAGGATGGTGGATATGTTGATTAATTGCCTACGCGCTTGTAAAGGCTTGAGTTTAATTGTTTATTTTTTTTTTGAAGCCTTATGTTTAAAAGGCAAAAGAGTTGTGATTAAGTGGTTTGAGCTTTCAGTCGGTTTTATGGTTTGCGAGTTGGGAAATAGCCTATATTTAAAGGCTACGTTATGAGAGTTAAGTGAGGTTTTTATTTTTGAGCGAGGTGAAGCAATTTGCTTCTTGATTAGATTAGGTTGAGTGAGCGATAGCCACACGACTTATATATTCCATAACCGTCCAAAGAGCCTTACGTTACAACCCGCGAAGACCTTCTCTGATTCTTAGCTTTGACAGCACACTTAATTTGCGATTGAAAAGAGATTGGTTTTCTGTGCTTATTTACTATGCTTGTAATTGTATGATTTGAGTGTATACACGTCCCATGCAGAAAATACTTGAGTGCTTTTGAGCGTACTTTTATATATTATCCTTCGTGAGGAAGCATGATTTTATTTTAAAGCGACAATGTAATAATGGGCAAGTGTTTGACGTTGCGTGACTTGTACCTATATTTTCAAAATTATCTATGTAGCAACGCACGACTCTTTGCTTGAACTTATTCTCATTCTAGTTATATTTTGAAATTATCATTTGTTCAAGGACGAACAAACCAATAAAGCGTGGGGTAGTTGATTAGAGTAGATTTGTCCTTATTTCTATTAGCTTTTTAGTTCGTTTTTATATTTGTTTTTGGTATAAGTTGGACGATTTAAGCTTAATCTCGTATTTTTATAATTCCAGCTTATTTTACCGCATTTTGATCGTAATTGATACAAGTAGGTGATATTTCGTTGTTTTTCACCTTACAGCTAAGTAACCGGAAGAGTTTAACGCGTAATAGACGAGGTTCGATGTTCAAGAAGTGAAGAACAAGCTTTCCGGTGAAACGAGTAGCAAAAGATCGAAAATTGGAGACAGACGTGCAGTCGCGTCGACGACGCGAACGTCGACCAGCCACGTCAGTCGACGCTCCGTCGACGCAATGTCGACGCTACTTGCTGAAGCGTCGATGTCGATGCACCACTGTCGACGCACTGCCGACGCTACTTGCTGAAGCGTCGATGTCGACGCACACCGTCGACGCATCTGCCCAGCCGATGCGCACACCTGCCGACCAAGTCTTCCGAGTTCCTTCACGTGTCAGTCGACGCTACGTCGACGCAACGACCCAGAATTCGGATTTTAGGGTTTCTTATGTGCCAAGTCATGCAAAATCTATATAAACCCTCTATTATTCGGATTTTAAGGAGAAGACACGACCTCTGAGGGTACTTTAGCTGATAATAACAATAATCCCACATCTCATAACGAGATTTGAAAACGGAGATCAAGGATCGAAGAACAACGCGTCCAAAACGCCGAATTCGAGTTCGGGATTCATTCTTCGCCCAAGATCAACGTTCAACCTCCGGAATAGCTGGAGCTTTTTACTGCTTTCATTAGTTCCAATAAGTTCTCTAAACTCTTAGTTAATTTAGTAGTTAATTTCTTGCTTAATTGTTAGTTTAATTCTTAGTTAATGCTAGAACTAGTTTAATTAGCTTAATCGCTTATGCTTGTTATTGGATATTGGTTAATTTAGTTGATTTATGCGATTGATTTATGCTTAGTTATTCGCTAATCTTAGATTCTTATGATTCGTTGCTTAGTGGTAATTCCTTATGCTCATGCTCTTATATTCGTTAATTAGATTTAGTTTATGGTTGCGTATTATTGATAGTTCAATTATTGCTAGTAGTTGATAATCTAGTTAGAATAATTAGTTCAATTAGCTTTAGTTTAAATTACTGCTTAGTTCGTAATGATCAATTCAATCTATTCAAAACCCCAATTGTATATGTATGTTATTCGTAATTGAGAAAAACATCCGAGAGACCGAACAGCTGCTTCCTCGAGAGATACGACTCGAGTCAAACTCATCACCCTACAGTTACCTCGTACACTTGCGAGCAAACTGACGTGCTTTTAAATTAATTATTAAAAATGGGGTGCACAAAAGTTTGAGTCACTACGGTGCCGACCGGAAGGTTTCGTTCCTCCAATAACAGATTAAATTTTTTTTTTTTTTTTAAATGTGATGGTTGTTTTAAAAAGTGCATGGTGGGGGTTTTAAAATGTCGTCGTGATCGGCAAGTGAATGTTCTGCTTAATTAATATTTATGTTATATGATTTGTGATTAATATATATATATATATATATATTATATATATATATGTGTGTGTGTGTGTGTGTGTGTGTGTGTGTGTGTGTGTGTTTATACGTTAGTGATGACGTGGTATATGGTGTCAGCCGGGAGGTTTTGTCCCTCCAATAAAGAATTTTAAGACTGACTCTAGGATCAGTTATATTCTTTCTTTCTACACTCAAACACTAACCTTAAACCCGTTTGAAATTTAGTATCAAATAGAAAGTTTGATACAAAATTCTAAATTTTCCACTTATTTAAAGAGTTTGAGAATGTGATTGTAATGTAATTATCTTTGTATGTATGTATTTTATGGACTTTTATATTATGGTTTCTATCTCTCATTTGTTCTCGGGTGCACTACAATATATGTGCACTTAGAGAACTAAGGGGAGGTGCTGCCGAGATTTTCAAGTTTCAAAATGCATAGTAAGATAATTTTACTACTGAACATCACATTCTTGAATGGGACAGGTCCCTTACCAAAATTTTTTTTTTCTATAGGCACTCTCATAGCGCCGCTTATCTATAATTTGATCATTTATATTATTAATCATAATTAAAATATTATAAGATGAGTTCTGTCTATAATTGGATGTACAATTTGACGGTGGACGGTTATTTGTCCAACACGTTTGTGGAAAGAGTGGAGAGTTTCATACAATTGGCAGTTACCCATGGAGCAATGAAGGAAAGAAATTGAAGTGTCCTTATAGTTATACTAAATGCAGGAATTAAAGTCACCACGATATAAATAAGATCAAACTCAATTCGTTAAAAATGAATTCGTACCTGATTACTACATCTGGACATTCCGTGGTGAAACAAATCTTGGCTCCGCGCATCGTGTCGACCATGAGTTTCATGTTGGAGTATGATCTTACACCATTCCTAAAAAAATCTCAAATGCTTACATCAATATGGTTCACAATGTAGTAAGTCTAAACTTTGTATTAAGCCCTAAAGTAGAAGAATCGCCGAATCTTGAGGCCCAAAAGTTTTACGGTATGTTGAGTGCTGAAAATCAACCTCTGTATCCCGGATATGAGAAATATTCTAAATTGTCTCTAGTTACCCGTCTCATGAACCTGAACGCAAAAAATCGCATGTTCTAAAAGTGTTATGATCAAGTACTCAATTTAATCAAAAAAGTTGTGCCAAAAGATAATCATATACTAGATGGCATCTATAAGAGTAAAAAGTTACTGAGGGGCATGAGCCTACCAATCGAGAAGATCGATTATTGCCTGAAAAACTGTATGATCTATTTGAGATACAATTTTAATTTGACCACTTGCAAGGTTTGCAACCACCCTCGATTTAAACCCGCTAAGTACATGAGGTGGCATGAATAACACATTGTTGATGATGTTGTGATGCGTCACCCGTCAGATTCATAGGTTTGAAAATATTTCAAATCAAACTCATCCAGAATTCGTCGCCGAAAGTAAAAACGTAAGATTGGCCTTTGCACAAATGGTTTTCAATCTTTTGGTAGTTCTGGGGTGCAATATTCCTCATGCCTAGTGATATTCACACCATACAACTTTCCTCCATGGATGTGTGTGAAAGAGCAATACATGTTTGTGTATGTTTTAGTTACAGGCCCCAAAAACCCAAAGGATAAGTCGGATGTGTTTCTACAACCTCTAATCGTCGAGTTGAATTCAACTGTAGACAATTTGTGCACCCTTGTATGATATCATTAACAAAATAGAATTTTTAGTTATGGGCAGCCCTCATGTGGACAATTAGCGATTTCCTTGCCTACTCATGTTGTCAGTTGGAGCACGGCTGGGAGAATAGTTTGCCCATATTGCATGGTACATTCAGATGCATTTATTCTCAAGTGCAGCGGGAAATAATTTTGGTTTGATAGTTATTGAAAGTTTCTTGATTGTGGTCATCCTTTTCGTAAAGACAAAAGATATTTTCAAAAAAAAGAAAGGTGGAGACTCCACCACCGAGCGTACATTCAGGAATAGGTATTTTGGTATATATAGAAAGTTTGGGGCTTTTGAAAGTTACTAATCTAAATGCAGTGGTCATCAATGGATATATAACAAAATCAAGTGGTTGGAGGAAAAGAAGCATATTTTGGGATTTGTCATACTGGAACACAAATTGATTTGGCATAATCTAAACGTTATGCACATTGAGAAAAATGTGTTTGATAATGTATTTAATACGATTATAAATTTCAAGGGGAAGACAAAAGGCACTCCCAAATCCAGGGATGAACTGAATGAATATTGTTTTCATCCCGACTTACAACAAGACGCAGTAGGAAAGTATCATAAAACTTGTTATACATTGGATAAGACATAAAAAGTTACCTTGTGTGAGTGGGTAAAATCTATTCAATATCCAGATGGATATGGATCAAATATGGGGCGTCGCATTAGTATGAAGGGATTGAGATTGTTCGGGATGAAGAGTCACGATTGTCATGTGTTCATGCAAAAGTTGATACCAATTGGGATCTAATATATTAGACTCGTGAAATTGAGAAAACGATATAATAGAAAAATTGTAACCTATTACTCAATTTATCCCGTTCTATCCGTCGCAATTTGGAATTTTTTTTCTCATTTTATCTATCGCAATTTGGATATTTTTTTATCTCGTTCGATATGTCGCATTTATATTTTCAAAAGATAATCATTGTTACGTTCTACTTTTAATAAAAAGTAAATATTATTTTACTACTTTTACCTCTACCTTTATTCTTTCACACTTTTAATTATTCTAAATACAAGAATATTATAATCATTTGATACTTATAATTATAACTACCAATCATATTTCTAAATCTCTATAAAATAGTAAAATGCGACGTATAAAACGGGATGAAGAGAGTAATTATGTATAACTCATATATCACTTTCTTATCATCTTCTTGGAAAGATGAGTAAATTCAAATATAATCATTATTTTAATAAATATAGGGAAATTCTCATAAAATAATAAAATAATAATAATCGAATAGGGATATGTTTTAATACAAACTCGTCGATCCTTTTTACAAAGTAAAAATCAAAATCGGAAACGCTTAAATATAAAACTCGAATCACGTGTTCAACACGTATTCTTTAAAATAAATTCGCCTCCTATTACGGATGTTTGTTTCTCATGATAAGACGGGTAAACCGTATTACCTTTCGTCTCCGATAAACTGATAATCATGCCTGAATCTTATCACCGAAAATGCAATAGGCCAATGAATTTTTAATCAATGTGCATTGTTTATTCTTATGTACAAGGTGGAATTGTGGGTTTTTCTCTTATTATTGTAAATGTTGTATTTTAACTAAGTATATGATCTCTCAAACTTGCACATCATGACTCATAATAGGGAGTTACACAATTTAATACACATTAAATTTGAGTGTTACACTCCACCATCACCTCCATTAGATCAGGAATTACAAGACTTGATTATCCAAATATCATTTAGATATCAGGTCTAAGAAAAAAAAAATTTCATTATTTTCCAATAATAAATATATTATAATTTTTTTACCAAGATTACACGATGCTTGTGTAATTGTTATCAAATTTATGATTATATGAAACCACCAAAAATATAAGTACATTAAATAAATAAATAAATAAAATTTATGTATTTATTTTATGCAAATATTTGTCTCTAATGTGAAAAGACGTATAGAAATCTCCGCACATTTGATTAAATATAAAAGTCTATTGTTTTTATTAATTTTCACAATATCCCTCGTTTTTATTTATATGGCGTTTTAATTTAAACACATTTATTATAAAATATATAAAAAAGATTGATTTGTCCATATTAATAATGTCTCATCTCATTAATTTTTCCATCTTTTCATTATTCCCAGTTTAGTTTTCTAAAAAATTAAAATTAAAAAAATAATAATAATAATAAGATACATTCCAACCCTTATCTTCCTTTTTAAATTGAAACACAAATAATAATCTTCCCAAATTTTAAATTTGGAGCAAAAAAATTATGTTAAAATTTGATCCAATACTCAAAATTTTCAATGGAAACAAGAATTAAATTTGTTTTATTATTATAAAAATTTTTAGGTACCAACATACTTTTAGTAGTGCAAATTAAAATAATAACCCAAAATAAATTATCAAAATTTTTAAATAAGAAAATAAATTATATTATAAACTTAAACACACTTGTTAAAAATATTATCTGAACCATAATATTCTAAAAAAATAAATTAATTATCAAAAATTTTAAATAAGAAAATAAATTATATTATAAATTTAAACACACTTGTTAAAACTATTATCTGAACCATAATATTCTAAAAAAATGAATCATATTCTTCTGCTAAAAATAGTGAAAATTGAAGACTCCAATCTTCCAAACCTTGGATAGTATTTGTTTACCTTCCTAATTACCACTCCAAAAATATATTATTCACTCATGATCTTAGATTTTATTATTCACTCATGATCTTAGATTTTAATTCCTAAGGTTGTGAATTGTTTGATTATCGATTTACGAGTAGCTTTCTAGAATTCTTCAAAGAAAATTAAATAAGACATTACACGAAAATTATAACAAGATTTTCTTATATTTTCTGCAAAGGGCAAATTACTGGGCGGTGACTTGATGCTAAACTTCTAGAGTTCATCAGTAGCCAATAATTATTGAAATATAGTGATTCGGGAAGTTTTTGAAATTGGGTAATTTTTATTTACCTTAAGTTCAATTCCCAAGAGTTTGAGAGAGTTGTTGCAATTATTTATTAATTTAATATCCAACTGATTGTGTATTTTACTTTTATTCAAGAAGCTTGACCCCGCTGAATTTCTTTCATTTTCACTTGTGAAATTAGTATTAAAAAGGGAGGAGCAAATAATAATGAAAGTAAATGCAACTTGGTTCTGCTATTATGCATGGTAGTAATTTTAGTCTTTTAATTTTAAGTTTTTAGGGGCAGTTGGCAAATATTACGTAGAAAAAAATATTTTTATCAAATAATATGACTAATTATATAAAATATCAAATAGTCCAACCTCAAATATACAATTATAAGGTTACCCATAATAATAATACAATAATAATATTATCTATAAACAATACACCACCCCTCCAGCCGGCCACCCCCACCGCTGCTGTTGTCCGGCCGTCGGAAAATTTTCCGGCGAGAATTTTTTTTTCCCAACAAGTATAAAGTTAGAAATCTAACTATAAAGTAAGAAATTTTTAATAAGAAATTTTCTTACTTTTTCATACATAAAATATGAGATTTCACTATAAAGTAAGGTTTTTTTTTTTGAACATAAATTAAAAATATCTTTATTTTAGAAAATAAAGTAAGAAATTTCACTATAAAATAAGAAATTTTCCTACTTTAACAGACTTTCTTACTTTAAAGGATATAAGAAATTTTATTAATTTTTTGAACATAAAGTATGAAATTTCACTATAAAATAATATATAATTTGTATTAAATAAGAAAATACATAATAATAATTTTCAATCAAGGAAGATTTTTTTTTCTATTTTTTTTGGCAAAACAAAAGTGTGTAATAAGTAAAAAAAAAAAGTAATAAGTAAAAAATACATAACAACATTGCACATCAAAGCAAGAAACTTTTGCAATCAAATAAAATACTTTTTGTCATCAAATATGATTTTTGGACATTAAATAAAAAATCTATTACATATAATAAGAAATTCGCACATATAGTAAGATTTATTTCTTGGACATTAAGTAAAAAATGTTTGGACATATAGTAAGAAATATTTGCACATATAGTAAGAAATACATATATATAGTAAAAAATCCAGACATATAGTAAGAGAAATATCTGAGTTAAAAAAAAACTGACTGCGCTGACACCATGGACGTATAGTAAGAAATTCAGAAGACATACAGTAAAAAATTTTTGGCAGAAAAACAAAAAACGCCGAAAAATATTTTCAGATGATCAGGAAAAGAAAATGTGATCGAAAAAAAATTCCGACAGCCGGAAGATTTTTCGACCGGCCGGCGGCGGTAGGTGGCGGCCGGCGGCTAACTTTATATTTTGTTGGGCAAAAAAAAAATCTCGCTTTCCGGCAGCATGTGGCCCCATTTTACTATTATTATTATTATTATTATTATTATTATTATTATTATTATTATTAATTATTTTAATAATAAGGGTATTGTGGTATATTCATATCACAATTTTGGACTATTTGACAAAAACTAGGTACTATTTGACTTAAAATTAGATGAATGACTAATTGACAAAGGGACCTCCACCTGGGCTACTATTTGACAATTTTCCCTAATAATAATAATAAAATGGGGCCACATGCTGCCGCCACCTGCTGCCAGCCGCCGGAAAAATTTCCGGCGAGATTAAAGTTAGTCGCCGGCCGGCCGAAAAATTTTTCGACCCCCGAAATTTTTTTCCGATCACATTTTCTTTTCCCAATCATCTGAAAATATTTTCCGGTTGCCGGAACTTATTTTCGGCTTTTNCCACCTGCTGCCGCCGGAATTTTTTTCCCGATCGTCGAAAAATATTTTTCGGCTGTCGAATTTTTTTTGTCAGAGAGTTTTTTTTTTCGCCCAAAGAATTTCTTACTGTATATCTTCCGAGTTTCTTACTACATGTACATGGAGTCAGCGCAGTCAGTTTTTTTTTCAACCCAAATATTTTTCTTACTATATGTCTGGATTTTTTACTATATGTATGTATTTCTTACTATATGTCCAAACATTTTTTTACTTAAATATGTCCGAATTTTTTACTATATGTAACCGATTTTTTATTTAATGTCAAAAAATTCATATTTGATGACAAAAAGTATTTTATTAGATTGCAAAAGTTTCTTACTTTGATGTGCAAATATTGTTATGTATTTTTTACTTATTACTATTTTTTTAATTGTTACACACTTTTGTTTTGCCAAAAAAATAGAAAAAAAACTCTTCCTTAATAGAAAATTATTATTATGTATTTTTTAATTTAATACAAATTATATATTATTTTATAGTGAGATTTCATACTTTATATTCAAAGAATTAATAAAGTTTCTTACTTTATATCCAAGTAAGAAAGCTTGTTATTTTATATTCGAAAAAGTAGGAAAAGTTCTTATTTTATAGTGAAATTTCTTATTTTATTTTCTAAAATAAAGATATTTTTAGTTTATATTAAAAAAAAAAAAATTCTTACTTTATAGTGAAATTTCATATTTTATGTATGAAAAAGTAAGAAAATTTTTATTAAAAACTTCTTACTTTATAGTTAGATTTCTAATTATATATTTGTTGGGCAAAACATTAAAAAAAAATTCGCCGGAAAATTTTTCGCCGGCCGGATAGCAGCGGTGGTGGGGGTGTGGCCGGCGGGAGGTGGTGGTGTATTGTTTATTGATATTAGATTATTATTATATTATTATTATTATTAGAGGTAACCTTGTAATTATATATTTATGGTTGGACTATTTGACATTTTGTATAATTAGTCATAATATTTGACAAAAATATTTTTTCCTAGATAGTATTTGACAATTGCCCCTTATTATTATTATTAGTAGTAGTAGTAGTAGTTATTTTAATAATAAAAGTATTGTTCATATCACAATTTTGGACTATTTAACAAAAAAATAAATACTATTTGACTTAAATAGATGACCAATTGACAAATGGACGGAACTATTTGACAATTTCACCTTCTTTTTATTTTGGCAAATCTATACTGTGTGTAATTTTGGTCCTATGGCTTTCAAGTCGGTGTATATTGTTTCACTAATTCATTTATTTCCAAATGCACTTAAATAAAAGAATTAAATAATAATAATAATAATAATAATAATAATAAATCCCAAAAAGTTCTTAAGAAAGTTACATGACTAAAATTGCATGCAAAAATTATTTTGACAAAAAATCTCCACAACTGGACTCACATTCAGAGAGTGATGAATTTAAATTTTGGATATCACAATTTATTCTTTACCTTCAACCAATCAATTATAAGGAGGAAAATAAAGAAGAAAGAATAATATGCGAAAGCTAATCAAATTGTATACCTTGAACAAATAACTACAAACCCGAGATATTTATAGTACTTTCTTACAGGCCTTTAGGAATTGTTAAGAAAAACCTGAATCTTGTTTAAATCCTTTTGTTATTAATAATCAAATCTGTAATTGTTATTATTCTTTTTAAAGTTGTGGGCAATTTATATAATGGATCCGTATTCATAATGCATATCATACACCTGGTGATTTGTATTTTCATTTTTATCATTCATCACTTATATATTCAAAACTCATATTTTATATATTTATTACTCCCAATGTACATAATAAAGAGCCGATAATATAAACCAAATAGTAAAATGTAAGATATATATTTCGAACTCTGAAAAGTGGCAAATTATTACATACACTAGGATGAATTTTTAAGATAAAATTAATGAATTTGTGTGTATGATGTCAAATATGTTTTTTAAAAATTATGAACATTTGTATTTAAAGTGATGAACGTTTGTGTGAAAACTAACGAACTTTTGTAGTTTAAATTGATAAAATTGTATATTTTTTTTTAAAATACAAAGTGATTAACTTTTTTCTTTAAATTAATGAACATGAATGTCAAGTGTACATTGCAAGGTAATCCGTGATGTACAGTATAATGGTTGCTGAAAAGTGGTACCATACAATCTGAGCCTCCAACAAAAAAGATTGGGCTCAGCGCCTTGATTTGGTGGGCTTTCTAAAATGCAGCCTACCCAAATTGTGCAAAGAGGTCTTTTTATTTTCTCTTACTCATTCCTTTTTTTTTTCTTCAAACCTTTCTTTTTTACGGAGTGTTGTTTTTGTGGGTTTGAAATATTTTTTCGATGATTTGAAATTGTTGAAATTGAGATTTATTGTAAACTAGAATTAGAATGGAATAAAAAGTGATATTGATTTGTGTTTCTAATTCATCCAAATCTTTTTATTTTGAGTACTTTCGATTTGAGGTGATATGGTTCAAACTAGTTTATCTTGGTACCCCAATTTGAAGCTTCAAAAATGATCATTGAGTTCATCAACGACAAGACTCAAGAATTTTCGAATGGACGCCATGAACATTGTTGGAATAGAGAGGAAAATGAAGGTGTGATATAAAATTAAAAAGGATAATTAGAATATAAGGGCATGTTTGTAAAAGGAAAATTAAATTAAGAAAAGGGGTATGCTAAATAAATGGGGAAGTGTAAATATCAAAATCCAATTTATATAATTAGCCCAATAGACAGCGGCATATTATTCACTTTCTTGAATCAGACTTGTTAATTTATTGGACCTGGCAATCGATAACTTAGGGTCATTACAAAGAAGTTGAAAAAATAATTCAGAAAGTAACAGTTTCACATGACAATAAGTTTTCGCATTTATTGTCCATATATATAATCACAAAATGATGTTTTCATTAATAAACCGGTTTATTCTTGTTTTCTTTTCTTCTTATAATTTTTTAAAAATTATACGATCAAGGAAGCAATATGTTTTCACATCACTTAAGGAAGTTACCTGATATCCCCTTGTTTTACATGTATATATACATGTAATATGATAATGTTCATATAATCAATTGTGAAATATATTGAGAGAAAATTAATGTGTATCTATTTCACAATTCTCGATTATAATAAATAAAAACTTAGTAATAAAGTTATCTTTTACAAAATTATTATTGTATTTCTAAAACTTTTTCTTTAATATTTAATAAGTTTTCATTTAATATTAAAATCATAATCATGCATACGCAATATAATTTAGGGAAAGACTCAAATATGACGGTCACACGGGTCACTGTCATGTGACGAAACCCCAAATCCAATAAAACTGCCTATCCCGACCCAATTTGATGGACCGAATCCGAGTCTGAATAGGTACAGAGCTCCGTCACATGATAAGTGATTCATATGGCCGTTACACAGGAGACTTGCTCCAACATTTGAAATAATTAAAGTTGAATATTTTTATGTAATTCTCAACTCACGAGGCAAAAGAAGCATCCGTCTCAGGCCCAAAAAAGTCGGAAGTTTTAGGGGGCCATGAGAGAGAGAATCTCGCTCTTATACACTACAAAAAAAGATCAATTTACGAGGGAAAAATTTAGGGAATTGTCTTCCCTCGGAAGTTCTTGAGGGAAAATCCGAGGGATTGTACTTTCCCTCGAAATGATTCCAAACAAAATCGTAAAAGATAGGAAAAAATAGAAAGAATTAGAAAAAAAATAGGATTTGTTTCCGGAACTTCGAGGCGCACTCCTCCCCGCCCCGGTCATAATTTATTGAGTTTTATTTCTATTTTTTTACTATATTTTCTATTTTTTTGGGTTTTTTTTTCCATTTTAATCTAAAATTGAAAAAAAAATTAGAAAACACGTGCTAAACGATCGACGCCCGATACCCATGGTTCCGCGACGCCGAGGCACACCCCTCCGCGCCCCGATCGTGAAATGATGGGATTCGTTTCTATTTTTTTAATAATTTTTCTATTTTTTCGAGTTTTTTTATTTAAAACCGGAAAAAAAAAATAGAAAACGCGTTCTAAACGATCGACGCCCGACCCCCAGTGTTTCCACGATGCCGAGACGCACCCCTCCTCCAATATGGAAAAATCACGACGCTTCGTCGCTTCGCGTTTTCAACCGAAGGAGTTCATCGATCGATCGTATCTTGTTGTTGGTCGAATCCCACGTCATGTGTGGATACGCACGTGCTCGTTGGTATTTTTTGATCGATATCGGGTCAAAACTACCCCACGTGCCTAAGATGATAGGATCAGTTTCATTTTTACAATTTTTCTATTTTTTCTATTTTTTTATTTTTTTAATTTTTCGAGGGAAATTGCAATCCCTCGTAACCATTCCGAGGGAAATTTCAATCCCTCGGAAATTAAAAAAAAATTGTAATTAAAAACCGAGGGTATCAAGTCCTTCGGTTTTCCGAGGGATCTGATGTCCCTCGGAAATATTGACCTAATTAAACAGCGGGCATGCCGCCCGCTGTTTCTTCACAGAGAGAAGAGAAATCAGAAAGAAAGAAGAAGAAAGAAGAGAAAAAAAAAAAAGAGTTCAGCCCTCGCCGTTCGCCCTCCGTCGTAGCCCTGTCGCCCGTCGCAGCACCGTAGCCGCCGTCGCCGGTCGCAGCAGCAGCAGCCTGTCGTCGCTCGCCGTCGGTCGCAGCAGCAGCAGCCCGTCG
>BMAC01000176.1:726473-748493 GCA_014905375.1 Phtheirospermum japonicum
CGACGGGCTGCTGCTGCTGCGACCGACGGCGAGCGACGACAGGCTGCTGCTGCTGCGCGACCGGCGACGGCGGCTACGGTGCTGCGACGGGCGACAGGGCTACGACGGAGGGCGAACGGCGAGGGCTGAACTCTTTTTTTTTTTTCTCTTCTTTCTTCTTCTTTCTTTCTGATTTCTCTTCTCTCTGTGAAGAAACAGCGATAATTATATAATTAGGGTCCAATTTAGTAATAGTTACATAATTAGGGTCCAATTTAGTAATAATTACACAATTAGGGTCCAATTTAGTAATAATTGCACAATTATGGTCTAATTTAGTAATAATTACACAATTAGATTTTAATTTAATAATAATCAATTAATTAGAGTCCAATTTAGTAATAATTACATAATTAGTGTCCAATTTAGGAATAATCAATTAATTAGGGGTCATTTTAGTAATTATTACACAATTAGGGGCCAATTTAGTAATTATTACATAATTAGGGTCCAATTTAGTAATAGTTACACAATTAGGGTCCAATTTTATAATAATTACACAATTAGGTTTCATGCATGGGAGGTCGTGGTGATCGGTCTAAGTTTAATTTTGTTTATATATAATATTGTCATTGGTGTTGTTGGTTGTATACCGTCGGATGTTGACGTGGGTTACGGCGTCGGCCGGTAGGTTTTGTCCCTCCAATAGCGGATTTTCGAATTTTATTTCTAAAAACGTGATAGGGTGTCACGCGATTTTATTTAAGTTTTTAAAATATATTTAAAAAAATGTGACGGTGGTAACTGCTTATTTGGAACCTTGGCAAAGTGACGCGATGCATATAGATCACTTGTTTCAGAATTAATATCATATAGAAAAATTTGAAACTAAGTTTCGAATTATTCTAATATTCCTTAGACCCGTTTGAGATTTAGTATCAAATATAGAGTTTGATACTAAATTTTGAATTGTCCCATTTTTGGACAGTTTGAGAATGTGTCTTGTAGTATGGTTATCTTATGTGTATATTTTTTTTCTTAGTTTTGAAATTTCAGTTTCTGCATCTCTCAAATTGTTCTCGAGTGCACTGAAATATACGTGCACTACGAGAACTGGGCGGAGATACTGCCGAAATTTTGAATTTAAGAAAAATGCATATGTTAAGATAATACATACTACTAAAATGTCACGTTCTTGAATGAGATAGAAGCCTTACCAAGTATAACTCGAATTCCCCATTCTTCTCGTAATGCTGCCGAAATTTTGCCACCTTCTTTAATTCTAGAACACGCTTAACTGAAGTTGTCATTTTCATGGAGTTAAAATAAATCAACGAGTTCATGGCTCGGTATTATCGAACTTCAATCCATTTGCATGTTTCAACGTATTTCAAGCTAAAGAGATTGGAGAAATCCGGAAATAAAATAATTAGAATATCTAAACTATCCTAAAAATTGAAATAGCAAGTTGGTCGGATGCCTCGGTCGTATGCCCAAATTGAAAATGCAAACAATTAATGAAAACAAGTAAAAACAAGCATAGTTTCACCATGTACTACCATGCATGCACAAGGTACAACCATGCATGGAAACTCAAATAATGCAAATTGATAAAAATTGAAAGCACCAAAGTAAAGAGCAATAAAAGTTGACGTAAAATTTCAAATCTTTCGGAAAAATAACGAGAAACGAAGAGTAGATCTAGGATTCAATTTAAAACTATGCATGGAAARTTAATTCAAAATAAAGCATAAGTAAAACTCAAAGTCATGATGATCCAATGCCCGATCTACAATCTAGATGTGTCACTCATCRATAATTCATAGCCAAATCACAAGTTTCATCATGGAATCAAATAGTTAAGGCAAAAACCATAATTGAAGAACATGCATGAAAATGAAGAACAAAGCTTGAAATTAAAAGGAAAGCTTACTAAAATCAAATGGAGAATCCCAAGCTTGAGGTACTGATTAATATGAATTTGTCTTGATCTTAGTTAGTATTTTAGTTCATTTTTGTTATTGTTTTCGGTGAAAGTTGGATACATTGAGCATATTTTCACATTTTCTTATCTCCAACTTGTTTTACCGTATTTTAATTATAATTAATTAATTTTATGTTTATTTTAGGTATTTTGAGGTATTTAGGTTTGGACGTAGTCAAGAATGGGCAAATGAGTAGAGTTTCAGCGAAAACGGGCCGCGATTTGAAGAAATGACAATTTTGGGCCTTCTAGAAGGACTGTCGCTGGGCTCAACCGGTACAGAAAGCTGAGCTGGCAGCACCTCTGATTCTGGGCCTTCTAGAAGGGATGTCTCTGGGCCCAACCGGCATGAAAAGTGTTGAACGTCCTAAAAGGGGCGGAAACCCTAATTTTGACCCATTTTCTAAGCCACCTACACCTATAAATACCCCCCACCCCTCACATTCGAAAATACACATTAATCCTAGGGTTTCTAAGGCCTTTTGGGGGTTGACAACCCCAAGAGTGCCATTTTATTTTCTTAGTTTCTCTTTATAATTCTTAGTTTTATATTCTTAGACTTTAGATTAGCTATTAGATAGTTTAGATTCAAGATTCTTCACCAAAACGCTGCGAATTTTCTTCGTTAATTAGTAAGTATTTATTTTATAATCTCTTTAATTTAGTTGCATGCTTTTCATTAGTTTAATTAATAATTATTACTTCCATGACGAATCGTTCTTGTGATTGTGTTGGGATTGTGATGTTGAGATTGATGATTATTGTTAGCTAGATCTTATGGGTCTAGAGCCTAAATTTGTTGTGAACCATCAATTGGGACTTCCCAAGCGATCGTGGAGACGAATAGAAACTCTAGAACCGTAGTTTTCTTAAATCGTTTTATAAGTCTTTTAATTAATTTAAATGAATTCTAAATCTAATTGCTCTTAGATAATTTAATCTTAGTTTTAGATAATTAATGCATAGTTTAAATAATCTTAGACTTAATTAATTAGTTCATAACTTAGATAATCTAGATTTAATTAATTTTAGTTCTTAAAACTCTCAAATAAAACACCCTTGTCCACGTATTTAGATTAGTTTTATTTTTATTTTCTTATTCGTGAAAACAAACACAAAACGAATTTCCGAATCTAGCTTTCCTCTGCGATCGACACGAGTCAACTTACCCACCTACAAGTGATCCCGTTCTCTTGCAGGCGAACGTTTTAAAATTAACAACTTTAAATAAAAATAAATAGGTGCAAAAAGTTCGAATCAAAATTTTGGCGCCGTTGCCGGGGAKAACTAAAGGTTGTGAATTTTGTGTTTGTTCGTCGCATCCTTATTTTTATTCTTATTTCGTTTCGTTTATCTTTAATATTTATTTGTGATTTCTTTAATTATTCGTTTTCCACCGGTGCGTTTAATCTTGTGTGTTTAGTGTTGTGTTTGCAAGGTTCGTTTACAACCAAAACCCAAGATTTATCAAACCGTTTTTTTAAAATAAATATATATATATTATATATTAAATATATATTTCTTCTTTTAAAATTAAAAAAATAAAAAAATCGAAAATATTATTTTTAATTAAATTTTTTTTTCGAAATTAAAAATAAAAAATAAAAAAATAAATAATAATAATTTTTTAAAAAAAATAAAAATAAAAAATCTTAAGTTTTATTTTTAATTTTTAATTTATTATTTTTCGAATTTCAAAAAAATAAAATAAAATCAAAAACTGTTTTTAAATATTTTTATTTATTTAAAGTTGTTAAAATTAAAAATTAAAAAAAATGTATTATTCGTACGATGAACCACCGTTCAATCGGCACCGTGCACTTCGTCTGGCCATTCCATTGAGCGCCGCGATGCAGAATTACTATCCAGACGAGTACGACCAAGAGAACCTCCCGATTTTTTATGGACGACGAAACGAAGATGCGCTTAAATTCATGCGAAAATTCGAGTTCATCACCAATAGTTCTCCGCTTCTCGGGCTTACAAGGGAACAAGTGCGGTTGCGACTCTTCACCTTTTCACTTGAGGAACGAGCAATGCAATGGTACAAAAAGTTAGAGTCCGATTCTTTACAAACGTGGTATGACGTAATCGACAAGTTCATGAGGAAGTTCTATGTGCTTAATGTAATATGTAATCGTTGTGGATACCGAGGACATATGGCGAATGAATGTTTAGTGTTATTTGACGATGAGACACAAGAGAAAATTGTCGCCTTCCAACATTATTCGAGCCACGATTCTTATGTCTCTCCCGACTCAATTCCCTACTACCCAAGCCATGAAGAATATAAACCAGACGATCAATTTTTCGCGTGGCAGCAAGATCAAGAAACCGAGACCATTCGTCAACAGAACGAAATTGCGGAACTAATTGAAAAGGTAACTAGCATGACTGAACAGGTCCATGACCTATCTAAGTCTATGGAGAATTGCGAGACAATGCTTGGTCAAATAATGGCTTCTTTAGCAAAATGGTCGGACGAGATGGACGAACCTCCATGTCAACCAGAGCTACTGACTCTCGATGAGGTGGAGCCCACTATAGATATTGATGATTTAAACTTGCACGAACATTTGGGGGATATTAGCAATGAGATGGAGCCAATTTTGGAAGAGATACATGTGGAGGAAGAATTTGAGGATACAAAGGAGATCGAACCTCTTGCGCTTTTTGAATATTTTATGAATAATGATGAGGAGTTGTTGCCACTGGAGTATCCAAATGACGTTGGAGATTRAAGGCCYTTGGAGTTCAATGAGAATGGAGGAGTCGAGTTGCCCGAGTTGGAGACGAGTGGGATTATCGAGACGTATGGAGATCCACCAGATACTTTAATTGATATTGAAATGGTTGTGGTGGATGAGTTTTCGAAGAAGGAAGAGATGATCGAACCTCTTATCGAGCCACCCATGATCGAGGATGAGAATGAAATGGTGGTTGAGGTAATCGAGCAAAATTTCCCTCCCCTATGCCATTATATAGATTTTAATATTTTTCAGGGTGTTGACGGAGATGTTAAAGATTTGAAGGAGTTCGGAGTGTACGAGGGATTTTTCGTTTGTTCAACGGATTCCTTAGTTTTTAAGGAAGTAAATGATCACCTTATGCCGCAATTTACTTTTGATATGTTCGTGGTGATCAATTATTCGCTTTTTCGACCTCCGAAGCGAATTGAGGTTTTTGTTCTACGACTTGCTTTCCGTGCTCGCCTTGGTGATTTAAATTGCCTAAACGTACTCTTGGAGAACACTAAGGCGTGGCACGATCGTCACTTATTTTTGGATTCGGGATAGCATCGTCCGTAGAAGGCGTCGAGCTTTCGACGTTAAACAAGCTCTTCTTGGGAGGCAACCCAAGTGTTTGATTTCTTTCCTTAGCTTTTATTTTTATTTCTTTTATATTATTAGTTGTGTCTATGCTTTGGTACTTTTTATGCGGTGTTTGTGTGCAGAAAAGTTGGGAAATTCGCCAATGATGGTTAATCAAGTCATTTCCAATCACGCAATTTGAGACGAGTGTTGATTTCGCATAACTTTTTGGAGCCGCTCGACTATTTTTCAGGGACCTTCCCTTACTACTTTCCTCGTTTGTTTTACTTTTCTTTATTTTATGGCAATCAGGAGATTGCCGAGCTTTTAGAGGGGGGGATGGTTGAGCGTAATTTATATTATATTCTTAAAAAAATGTGCAGTTTTTAAAATTCTTACGTGATTGATTACTATTCCCGCGCGATATTGTGTTTGTATGGCTTGCCTGTCGAAATTAATTAAGTATGATTTGATGTTCTTGTCTTTTGAGCGTGCATAAGTGCATAAAATTTTTCAAACATTATTATTTATATATTGTAAAATAGTACTTGGACGCAATTGATTTCGCAAAACCTTAAAAACYGCGTCAATTCAAAACGTTTTCATGAAAAAAGCRTGTGAGTAGCCTGAGTGATTATCATCATTGCATGTGCTTGAATAAGTTTCAGTTTTGAGATCTCTTTGATACCGCTGTGTGTAGTTGACTTTGAAAATGAGGTTAAGGCACATATAAAATCCTATTTACGGCCATATTCATATATATTAGCCACTATAAATTTCGAATGAGCCAATCATAGCCAAATAATTCATGCCTATAGCCATGTGTGATTTTGTTTAGTCGACCCCTACTAACCCATTAAAAGCCTGGGGTAGGAGTTCGCTATTTTTCTTGATTATTAGTGTTTTGGAAATTTTGTTAGGAATTTATGATTTTTATGAATTTTTGTAAGACCACCATCCGAAAAAAGAAAAAAAATAATAAAGACCCCATAAAAAGAATAAAAGGGGGAAAAAAATAAAAAAATAAAAAAAAGGAAGAAAAAAAAGGATGGTGAGTCTTGTGTTAGTAATTGCATACGCGCTGATAAAGGCTTCTACTTAATTTTATTTTGAAGCCTATTGTTTAAAGGTAAGAGTTGTGTAATTGTAAGAAACACATTATAAGCTTCAATTATTTTTAAGTAGTTTGAGCTTACAGTCGATTTACGAGTTTTGAGTTGAGGAATAGCCTAATTTTAAAGGCTACGTTATGAGTGTTTAGTGAGGTATTTTTCTTTTGAACGAGGTGAAGCAAATTGCTTCGTGATTAGATTAGGTTGGGTGAGTTATTTAGCCACATGACTTATATATTCCATACTCGTCCAAAGAGCTTTACATTACAACCCGAAAAGACCATTTCCGATTCTTAGTTCGATAACACACTTAATTTGCGATTGAGAAGAGATTGATTTTCCGTGCTTATTTATTGTGCTTGTATTTGTATGATTTGAGCATATACACGTCCCATGCAGAAAATGCTTGAGTGCTTTGAGTGTACACCCTATATATTATCCTTTTGAGAGGATGCATAAATTTGATTTTTGGAGAGACAATGTAATAAAGGTGGAGTGATTTAAGTTGAGTTGCATGTATCTATATTTTCAAAATTAAATATGTAGCACGACATGACTCCTTGTTTGAGCTTATTTTCATACTTGTTAGTTTTTGAAGCTATCGTTTGTTCGAGGATGAACAAACCAATTAAGCGTGGGGTAATTGATTAATATGAATTTGTCTTGATCTTAGTTAGTATTTTAGTTCATTTTTGTTATTGTTTTCGGTGAAAGTTGGATAGATTGAGCATATTTTCACATTTTCTTATCTCCAACTTGTTTTATCGTATTTTAATTATAATTAATTAATTTTATGTTTATTTTAGGTATTTTGAGGTATTTAGGTTTGGACGTAGTCAAGAATGGGCAAACGAGTAGAGTTTCAGCYAAAACGGGCCGCGATTTGAAGAAATGACAGTTTTGGGCCTTCTAGAAGGGCTGTCGCTGGGCTCAACCGGTATAGAAAGCTGGGCTGGCAGCACCTCTGATTCTGGGCCTTCTAGAAGGGATGTCTCTGGGCCCAACTGGCATGGAAAGTGTTGAACGACCTAGAGGGGCGGAAACCCTAATTTTGACCCCTTTTCTAAGCCACCTACACCTATAAATACCCACCACCCCTCACATTCAAAAATACACATTAATCCTAGGGTTTCTAAGGCCTTTTGTGGGTTGACAACCCCAAGAGTGCCATTTTATTTTCTTAGTTTCTCTTTATAATTCTTAGTTTTATATTCTTAGACTTTAGATTAGCTATTAGATAGTTTAGATTCAAGATTCTTCACCAAAACGCTGCGGATTTTCTTCGTTAATTAGTAAGTATTTATTTTCTAATCTCTTTAATTTAGTTGCATGCTTTTTATTAGTTTAATTAATAATTATTACTTTCATGACGAATCGTTCTTGTGATTGTGTTGGGATTGTGATGTTGAGATTGATGATTATTGTTAGCTAGATCTTATGGGTCTAGAGCCTAGATTTGTTGTGAACCATCAATTGGGACTTCCCAAGCGATCGTGGAGACGAATCGAAGCTCTAGAACCCCGATTTTCTTAAATCGTTTTATAAGTCTTTTAATTAATTTAAATGAATTCTAGATCTAATTGCTCTTAGACAATTTAATCTTAATTTTAGATAATTAATGCATAGTTTAAATAATCTTAGACTTAATTTGTTAGTTCATAGCTTAGATAATCTAGATTTAATTAATCTTAGTTCTTAAAACTCTCAAATAAAACACCCTTGTCCACGTATTTAGATTAGTTTTATTTTTATTTTCTTATTCGTGAAAACAAATACAAAACGAACTTCCGAATCTAAATTTCCTCTGCGATCGACACGAGTCAACTTACCCACCTACAAGTGATCCCGTTCTCTTGCGGGCGAACTTTTTAAAATTGACAACTTTAAATAAAAATAGGTGCAAAAAGTTCGAACCAAGTACAAATGAAAGTGTTAATCCAAATTCATCTTGAGCTTACAAACCCAAGGAATTGATTGAAAATTAAATCTAAAACCTAAGAGAGAGAAAGTAGATTTAGAGGAAAAATGAAGAGAAAATTAATCCCAAAGCTCATGCAAGAGTTGGGGAATGAGTGGATAGTCTTCACAAGTCAAGTGGAGGGTTTTTATAGTGATTAGCAGGGGGCAAGCTCGTCAAAATGCTTTAAGTCCCGGACACCCAGTCGATCGACTGAGGACCAGTCGATCGACTAAGGGTAGTCGATCGACTGCTCTTCAGGGAGCAACGCAACTCTCTGTCGATCAGTCGATTCTTGATGGCCGCAGTCGATTTCCTCAGGGTCAGTCGATCCTCAGCCCAGTCGATCGACTAGAGGCCAATCGATCGACTGCCTCGCCAAATTGGAGCCCTCTCTGATGGTCAGTCGATCTCCTGGATGGAAGTCGATCGACTGCGGGCAGTCTGGGCAGTCGCTCGGGCAGTCGACCTGGCTCGATTTTCCACTTTTCGGCACGTCTTCTTGAGTTTCAACGCCTCGACTCGCTCCGTAACAACTTTTAGCGTCGTTCTAATACCTCGTGCCACCTACACATACGAATTTAGATTCAAAACCCATAGATTGTCATCAATAAACGCATCTATTAAGCTTCAATACTAAAACGAGAAAACAATCGAAAACCTAACAAAAATGATTCAAAACGTCTAAAAACAATGCTAAACCCTAACTATAAAACTAAGAAAAACATAACAATTACATGCAAAACAACTACCTCACACTTATCGGTTTATTCGTCCTCGAACAACGAAAAACATCGAGAGTGTACATGCAATAAACATAGTGTAAAAGAAAGAAGAACCCTTGTGCTTATCCTTATTTATATGATGGAAATATCAACATTCACTAACTATTGTCAAGCATTGCTCTTATTACTCTTTCTCATACGCAAGCCAAATCGATGACTTCCTCACAAATGGAAATTTGAGGTGTTCGCTCAATTTGCTCAAGTGTTTGATAAGGGACGTGTATACGCTCAAATCGGACAATGAATGCGTTCGTCAAGATTTCACAAATTGGACACTCAAGATTGCTCGTAGCACATGACCAAACAAAAATCAAACGAGGTCTTTATTATGGGTTGTAATGTTGGCTCTTTGGTAAGGTATGGAACATTTGGATATAGTGGCTAACACACGGCTAAACATGATCAATAACGCACCAAATCCTACTTTCTAAACCCGAAGCTTATAATCGCTTCACCTTCCCAATGCACCAAACTCTCAATCGAAACCCTTTCTCTTTCACACTCTTTCCCGACTTTTATCTCACAACACTAAGGAGCTTTATGACTTGACTCTTTTTACTAAACTTAGCCCTTTTGAATTAGGCCTTTCACGTGAACACGCGCTTAATCACTTTTCGTGATTAGTGTTGGAGAATTATTCTCTTCTTTTTTTTAATTTATTTTATTTTATTTTATTTTTTTGTGTATAAGCACTCTAAAACCCGAAAACCCTCATTTGATTTCCATACATTTTTCGTTAGCTAACCATACACTCCCCCGCCTCACAATTATGAATACATAAGAGCTAAAAACGAGCTCGGCTAACAAGAGACGGGATAAAGGCTCAAGGGGCTCATTTGAGATTTTTAAAGTAGCTTACATATATGGATATGGTCGGAACAAGGGTGATATATGTGTCTCGAGGTCATTTTCAAATTCAATAATGTGCGAGCAAAATTAAACCTCTTCAATGCAATTTCAATAAAAACACAAGCAAGCCGATAATTCACACAAGGCTACTCACTAGTTTGCATCGAATTTGGGAGCAAAATCAAAAGAGCTTTTGGAGCTTTGCAATATTCTCACAAGAAAATGTTGATTATATATATATAACGGCGGTTTTGGATGAAGTACAAAAATTTCAACTCCTCACACAAGAGGCTTAAGACATGCAAAAACCCGACAAGTAAACTATTCAAACTTCAAAGTATGAGGAATTGTTATATCATGTAATAAAGACATAAAAACGACAAACAAAAGACTCATAAATGAACCAACAACGACTCAACCAAATAATAGCCCAATTAGGAAGCGTCACTTCGCCAAGAATGCGTCACTTCGCCAAGGCTCGATTTAAGATTTACAAAACATGCTTGATTAAAACCGGACCCTAAGCACCTACCCACCCCACATTTAAACCATGCAATGCCCTCATTGCATTTTAATAAGAATCAAGTAAAAGGGGTGTGAGTAGAAACTCCCTCAACCGAGCGAGTTTGGGTCGAGCTCGGTGGGGTCCACCTAAATATCAGGCAACCCAAGTAGCATCCAAGCACGGTTAGTGTCACCCGACTTCATGAACGCTACCAAGCCATCCATTCGCCCAAGGTTGGAGTCGATAATCGAGATATATACAAAGACAATCACATCAAGTTCACATCCAAGAGAATTATGTACATAACTCTCAAAAATAAGGAACAAAAGCATAAAACACTCTATTTTGGATTTTTTAGTTTTTCAATTTTTTTTTTGGATTTTCCAAGAATTAGATGAGAAACAAAAGTACATAATCGAATTCAAGATAATACAAACCGAGATATCAAGTCTAAATAAAACAAAATAGCCGAATAAATATAATAAAGATAGGAAGGATCAATGGCGTCTCCGTTGTCGGGGTTGGAGGTTTGCTTCCTCGTCCTATTCTTCCTCCTCGTCGTCGTCGCCGTCCTCCTCGTCATCGATGAAATCCTCGTCTTCATCATCCTTGTTCCGGGCCATGCGGCTCTCGATTAGCAAAAGGCGGCTATGGAGGGCGCAGTGTGCTCGATCGGCTCTTGCTTGCCCCGCGTCGAGCCAATCAAAACGCTCAAATACTTGACGTTGAAATTCGTGCCAATCCGTGTTGGGACCCAGGCCAGTGCTCGGGCCCACATAAGGCGATAAAGCTCCATGGCTCGTGCTCGCATGAAACGGGGCCCCCGAACCGGTGTTCGGGACGTTGTCGGCATCGACACCCTCGCTGTGCCGCCTATCGTACTTGTCCTCCTCCCGTTCTTTCTCTCGGTGGCGCGGGCGTTGGGTATTCATCGGTATCTTTGGCAATTTCCACCCCAACACCATCGGTTCAATCCTAGTCATCCCGGCCACCTCCGGGTCGAATCCAAAATGTCGGGTGATCATGGCCCCCATTCTGACCCGGGCTATAATTCCGCCCCTCGTCCTCGTAATCGCTCGTATCCCGGCCCGAATGAAGGGAAAAAATGGAAGTCGATGCCCATTTTCCAAGCTCCAAAGTACGTAAACTTCGTCGAGAGTGAGATTGGAGCTCTCGTGTTTGCCCATAACGACGTGGGCAAATAACTTATACACATTCAAAAGCGCCATGTCGGTGATAGTCGAGGCTTGATAACAAGAAGTTCCTCGTCCACCCGTGATTGATGCCCAAAATTGTGTCGGGGCAAACTCTCTTGGCCAGTCGTCCCATAAATCTTCACAATTGAACCCGAGGACTGTTTGGAGCATTTCCCATGTGATCATATACTCCCTCCCTCCGAAACGAACTTGGAACTCCGAGACATCACGGGAATCGTATGTGGTAAAGAATTCGAGCATCAACTCCTTGTAGGCCGGTGCTCGAAGGGAGGCGAAGTATCTAGCTCCCAACACGTCCATTAGGGCGAGCACCCGGGACCCGACCCCTAGGTATTCCCCGCTCGCTACCCACTCGTCAAGGTGACCGAGCGATACAAAACGTGGAACGGCAAAGTTCCTTTGAAATAGGTTTTCGAAAAGCTCCCCCTCGAACGTCGAATAAATGGGAAATGGGGCGGAGTAATTGGCGGCGAGGTCGGGAAAGTGGTTGTAGTAATTAGCCATGGAATTGGTGAGACGGAACGAAGTATGTTGTCTAAGAGTTTCGAGAGTCAATATGAATGCTCAAAACGGGAGGAACGGGGTAATATCAACAAAGGAAACTCATTGAGGCATTTCCTCGAACACTTGGTGGGCACAATTTTTGAATTGGAAATTTTGAAGAATTGGAACCCCAAGAACTCCCAAATCACAACCAATCAACCAAACAACAATTCACGGAGTTGGATTAAGCGAATTACCTCATGGATTGGTTCGAATTTTTGAATAGAAAGTCGAAGACCCCAAAACCCCCAAATTCTCTTGTGGTGAAGACGAAAGAGAACGAAAAGAAATTCCCGCCAAGAACTCGGTCGATTGACTTCTCACTCTTCCCCCCCCCCCCCCCTTTTTTTTCGATTACTTTTCCTTTTTTTTTTCTTGCTCTTCGGTTTTGATTTTTTTTGTTTCTCTCCTTTTTTCACGTTGCAGTCGGCTGGGGTGGAAGAAAGGGGATCAGCTGGTCTTTATAACCCTTCTGCCCGGTCCGTGTCAGTTGATCGACTGCTCTTCAGAGAAGTCCGTGAGTTTCTGTCCGCCAGTTGATCCGGGGAGGCTCAGTCGATTTTGCAGTCGATCGACTGGAAACTGTCGAATCAAATGCTCTTCAGAGAGTCATTTTCGGTCACTGTAGCTCCCAAATTGCACCTACACCAACAGGAACATAAGACAACGCAAAGCAAAAGAGGAAATATGCATATAGTTTCAATAAGAAAGAAGAAAAATAAAGATAAAATAAAAGTGAAAAAGAATAAGAGATACTTACCGATCAAGATACAGATCAAGATACGAATGAAGATGAGTTTGATGATACATTTAATAGCGAAAGTGATTAGTTTGGTTGAAATATATGTAATTTATTCTTATTGTAAAACACACTTTTTTATAACTAATTTTTTTAATTTGGYTTTAWTAATYCGTTTGGTGTCTAATATATACTGGTATTTTGTAAAATGCTCGTATTATTATCTAATAAATTTATCAGATGCCGCTTCGTCGAGGATCCGGTAGTGTAGGACGATCAGATATGGGGTCGGCTAATCATTTAGATTATTTCGACACCGACTACATGGGTCTCGGTAGTGATCATCCAACGACGCAGACCCCGACGTCGCATACACCATCACAAACCCCGTCCGACGCGGCCGGTACATCACGGACCCGACAGTTGGTCGCAGGACGAAGTAAGTAAATCAATGATTTTAAAATTATAATTATCATTATGATTAAATTTTATTCATAAAAAAATAAAAATACAATTGAATACAGGCTGCACAACACAGGGGGCAAGATGTCCACTATACTCCGTATGATCTTTGAGAGGGATCTCCATCCCGCCGAGTGGTGTTATAAGGCAGTCCCTGAGGAGACTAAGGCGTTCTGGTGGGAGATGTTTAAGGTAATTATTATTTTGTGTCCAAATTTGTTAGTATTTACCGTAAAAACACAATCATATGTTTCAACTGAATTGTAATTATTATTTTATTTTGCAAGAGATTTGTTATTGGGACCCGGAGGAGTATAGTGAGAAAGAGATACGAGAGGTATTTTTTTCGATGATCGGAGCCCTTTACGGGAGGCAGCTTAACGAGTATAAGCAGCATATTGCCTCCCATGATGGTGGTCGGCTAGAGTGCCTCTCCGAGGAGGTGTATAGGTAAACGATTCTATTGTGTGTTTTCTTATTAAATTAGAATTTTTTATTTATAACATATAATTTATATCATATCTTATATATCATCCCTTTAAACTAGGGCTTGGAAGGTTGAGTGAGATTAACCCTCGAACAAGGCCAAATCCGAGCAGTGCAGCCGGAACAGGAGGAGCGAGCCTGCTGGGCCGGGGACTGGGATGTCGAAGCACACGAGAGGTGCTAGATCTACTATCGACTATGCTTTGGATATAGTAAGTAATTTTATAATATAATAATATAATATTTATTTGTTTAATTTTAATGTTAATTATTTGAAAATCCTATTTGAATACAGGAGCGGGAGATGGGTGCGCCGGCTACGTGCTATGATCTTTTTGAACGTACGCACCAAAAGAAACAAAGTGCGTGGATCGATACGAGATCTACTAATATTAATGTGAGTCTCTTTCTTATTTTTAACTTATTCTTTTATTTTAACGTAAAACTTTAATAACGAGTTGTATTTCAGGAGAAGTACGAGCGACAGCTGACCCAGGAACAGGAACGTACGTCTTCTTCCCAGGAGGGGAGTAACGAGGTTGACAAGGACCTGGTTTTCCTCGGCGTAGTCAGGTCGAGCAAGGGGCGACATTACGGCACCGACGCGTATGGAAAGATGGTGGCTGCTATGAAGGGTTTATTCAAGGGCCGCTCTTCGACCTCCTCCCAGGCTGATAAGAGCCACGTCAGATAGCTCGAGGCGCAGGTCGAGGCTCAGAGGGTGCAGCTCGAGGCGATGCAGCATCAGGCATCCGAGGAAAGGCGACAACGTGCGGAGGAGCGCCGGCAGCAGGAGAAATTTAAGGTGCGAATGGATGCCCAGATGGTATAGATAGCTGAGATGTATGCTCGTTTCCAGTAGCAGTTGCCCCCTCCCCAGCAGCAGCAGCAGCAGTAGTACCCCCCTCCCCATCAGCAGTACCCCCCTCCGAATCCATAGGACATTTTACGGTTCATATAAACTTTGTTAATGTGTCGAACGGATGTAATTATTCTTAAATTTTCAAATATTTTTTTTATAATTATTGGTTTATTTATTTGTCTTTTCTCTAATTACTTTTTTCAAATTTTCAGGAATTTTAGTAATTGAACAGGAGTTAAAATTAAAAATTAAAAATTAATAAAAAAAATTAAAACCAAGGGAAAAATCCCTCGGTAATCTCTCGGAAACGAAAAAAAATATAAAAAATATATAAATTGAGGGATATTCCCTCGGAATGTTTCCCTCAGAAATATCAAAATTCCGAGGGAAAACATATCCCTCGGTTTTCCGAGGGAAAAATATCCCCTCGGATTCTTGATATTTCCGAGGAAAACATTCCCTCGGATTTCTGAGGGATTGCATGGAGATATTCCCAAGGGAAATAAATATACCTCGAAATTCCCTCGGTTTCATATTTTCGAGGAGGTCTTTTCCGAGGGAAATTATCCCTCGAAACAAAATTTCGAGGAGGTCTTTTCCGAGGGAAATTATCCCTCGGGTTTTCCCCGGTTTTGACCAAAACCGAGGGATTTTCCCTTAAAATCGAGGGAAAAATCCCTCAAAATTTTGCTTTTTTTTTTTTTTTTTTGTTTGTTGTGATATGTGAACTTATGAACTTATCTTGGCCTTAGATCTAATCATGTGTGATGGAAAGGATTTTTTCTATTTTTTTAATTTCATTAAATCAATAATTTGGTAAGGGTTGTTTGTGTCTTTTTACGTGAAAATAAAAAATTTGTGTCCTTATTTGCAGATCCCAAATCAACAACCCCGTGAGAAAACAGAAATCCTAAAACAGTAGTCCCCCTTTTTCTTCTTCCTTTCTTCTCCAACGCAAGAAATCGGCGCGGTGAACGGACAAGGCGATGGCGATTCAAGCGGCCGTATGTGTAGGCGGTGATGAAACCCTGGCGGCAGTGGTTCAAATTGAAGGTGGCTCCTGCGAGGGCAGCGGCAAGAACGGGCGGTCAGAGGCGAGAATGGCTGGGCTCGCTTCCAGTTGGGCGGAGGTCTGGCTCAGCGGCGAAAATGGGCGGCCAGTGGCGGTGCTCGCGTCCAAACGGTGAAGCCTTCTCCTCCGTCGACGATGACTCGCAATGGAGGTTAACGGAGGTGACGATGGCGTTCGGGCCTGGACTTCGGGTAAGGCTTCTCCATTAATTTCCAGAATTCGGCCGGGGCACCTCCTTTGATTCTTGAATCGGCGGCAGCTACCCGTTTCTTCTACAGGTGTCGTAGGGTTTTGATTCGGCGGCTCTGGGTTTTTGTCGAATAGTGTTCGACCGGGGGTTATTGGGTTGGATTACGAACGGTGACGATTTTCTCATAAACCATAGAATCCTCTCCCATCGAAAAAGAGCAATGGTAGTGTAGTAAAAAAACGCTGCAACAATATAAGGAAAGCACTCCAAATAAACCAGCACTGCCAACATATTAAAAAAGCATCGTTACTTTATTATAAAAGCACTATTTATATAGTAAGAATCCAAATTCTTACTCGTAAATAACAGTGTTTTTTATACAGTACTGTAGTGCTAAAATTAGTTATATGCGATACTTTTAATATTCAGGTTTTTAAATTTAATTACATTTATTCATTTTTACATTTTTAAACAAGCAATATGTATCTTAAATCGTAGACCTTGAGAATGTGATTAATTTGATATATGTTTTATTTAAAATGAATAAAATTTGAGAAAGTTATGGTTTGTTGAATATTTGTATTTTATTTTAAATTTTGAATTTGCATACGTAACAATAGTTGTAAACGAAATTTGCGATATTTTTTGTATACAGTCGTAGTTCTTTCTTTTCTTTACCCGTTGTGCTTTATAAAAAGCAATGCAGTGCTCTTTATAAATGTTGATATATGTCCAAACTACCCTTTTTATTAAATTAATGCAGTATTTTACATAATTAGCCTGCTGACATATCATGTTCTCAACCATTAAGACTATCCAATCTAATAGTCAAGATAAGTCCCTAATTTCACATATAATGATAGAGTTTCATTTGAACTCAACCATATATATATATATATATATATATATATATATATATATATATATATATATATATATATATATATATATATATATATATATATATATATATATATATATATATATATATATATATCATTTAATAGATACTATTTAGTCATTTTTAAATTCTATATTAAAAGATCATCTGATAGGTAACTTCTACGGTACCGTGAAATCACCATTCTTCACTTAATCGAGACTATTAGATCAATTTTAATTTTTTTTATATTAAAAGATCATTTAATAGAACAACGGTTGCGAGTTGGTGGCGAAATTTGTGCAAAATCGTAGTTGCCCGTTCTATTGTCACCCATAATGTCAATAATAAAATAAAGAAATCACCATTCTTCACTTAATCGAGACTATTAGATCAATTTTTAGTTTTTCATATTAAAAGATCATCTAATAGAACAACAATTGCGAGATGGTGGCAAAATTTGTGCAAAATCGTAGTTGCCCGTTCTATTGTCACGGAGCTATACTCTTTTGATGATCATGATAATTTGATTTTCTTCCGGGCATTTCGTGAACTAGCTCTTTTCCTCTAAAGGGTGTCTTTATTGTATGGCGTATTTTTTCCCTTGCGAACAGCTATTTCTCTTCCTTCTGTTAGGTTCTTAGTAGCAGTCGGCGCTCATCCCCGCTCTCCCTCTCTGACACGAGATTAAATCTCTTTAAGGCGGGCCCCCTTACCTTATATGATGGATAAATCATGGTTTTCTATCGCTTTCATGATTCGTTTGTACGGAACAGAGGCGCGAGTACCTAAGTGGCGCGCTATCGCAGTGGGATAAATATTCTCGATGTATTGTTGATGTATTTGGTATTTGTACTCCTTTCGTCCTATGGTTAATATATGTATCTTTTAATTATAGTAATTTTTTTTCATAATTATTACATGAGTCATTAATGTTAAAATGAAAGATATAATTGAAAATTTAACTAAAACTTAATGTTTGTACTATATTACTTACTTTTTTCTTAATATATGTGGAAGTAAAAATGTGCTATTTTTGTGGGACCAAGAAAAGAATAAGATAATAGATAAGAAAAAAAAAGATTTATATATACTAACAAAAATAATCAATTCAAACTTCTATTATTGTATTCATATAATATTATTGATTCACCCTCATACCTAAAAACTTTTAGATATTGTGTTTGGTTGAGAGAAAGAAAATGAAATAATAAGGAAAGAATAGTTTTAAATAATAATTAAATAAATATATTTACTCTTTTTAATTATATTGAGAAAATTTTTTTATTATAAATTTAAAATCTAGTACAACATATATAAGTAATTTAGTTGGGAATAGAATTACACTAATGGATTTGATTTACTAAAATCTAAATTTTTCTTAAATGATTTTTCAAAAAAAACGAAACCGAGAAACCGAAAAAAAAAAAAAAAAAAAAAAAAAAAAAAAAAAAAAAAAAGGACTTCAGAAAAAAGAGGCTTTTTAATTAAAGAGGATCTAAGAAATAAAGAAAAAGAGAAAAATGAAATAGGTAAAAGAACTTGGCAAATAATAAATCCTGCAACCATCTTTTCTATACCTTATTTTCAAAGCAAACAAAACAAGGAGAAAAAGAATAAGAGGAATTAAGAAAAAAGAAAAGAGTTTTTTTTTAATTAAAGAATACTCAAGTAAAATAGAAAAAGAGCAAAATGAAATAGGTAAAAAAAAAAAAAGCAAATAATATGTTGACATATGTCTTCCCCAAATCTTGCAGACTATTTATACAGTTTGGCAAATAATAAATCCTCCACACCATCTTTTCTATACCTTATTTTCGAAGCAAACAAAACAGGGAAAAAAGAATAAGAGGAAGGAAAAAAAAAAAGAAAAAAAAAGAGGATTTTTTAATTGAATACCCAAGTAAAATAGAAAAATAGCAAAATGAAATAGGTAAAGAAAATGGCAAATAATATCGCCTATGTGTTTTTGTGTGTTTTGCAATGTTTATATTCATATTTTCATACAATCACATTAGGATGACTTTTTGATGTATAAAAAGTGCTATTTATGTAACGATATGATATTCATTATACTTTTCAAACTAAAGTATTACATATGTAAATAAATATATCATAAATAGTACTGGAAGTTTCAAATAAAAATATATATATATATAATTGTACTAAAGTGTAAAATTATCACAATATGTATGAAACGTATTGGAAATATATATTTTAAAGTACCAAAGATATTTTTGATAATCTCTATTCTAGTCTTATAAATAGAAAGAAAGAAAGAAAGAAATTTACAAGCAAGAAATGACAATTTTTTGACAGATATAATATTTATTTATAGATAATATTTTGAAAATAATACTAAAGTATTTACATACACAAATAAATGTATCAAAGTACTAATAAAGATCCAAATTCTTTACAGATAGTTGTTACAGTTTTTTTAAGTGGTCCCTCACCCTCTTTGATCTTCCCTTATTTTTTTAGCATTGGGAATCAAGAACCTAATTTTTTGAGTTGTTCGTTTTGTCGAATTCTTCACTTAACTTCATATRTATGAAGGTTTTTGTGAGTTCGTTAATTGCAATACAATTTCTACTATATCCTTCTTCCACAATACTACAGGCTTCTTCATGTGATTGATATTGCATTAAAAAACTATATTACTTTCTTGCCATCTCATGTCGACAAGGAACCAAATCATCTTGCTTTTCGATGCTCGTACTTTCGACACTTTTATGATCCCAAACTTCAAATTTTGTCATCCTTGTCCATCGTTTCTTGACATATACACATGTGATTTTTTTGAACCATGCATATTGAAGACCCTTAAAACATGACAGCATAAAAAATAACATTCTTCCATCTTCTTGCATGAACACGTGACGAGATGGGTTCTCGGATCAAAGAACACACGATGGATCATTGCACAGTCGTCATTAGATGAAATGTCAAACACTTTCAATACTTCATCTTCATAAAATAGTGTGCATAAAAAGGCCAATTATGAATTTACTCTCAAAAACTTGAAAAGTGATATAGTGTACATATGGGCAGAAGTCAGGGCCGGCCTTGACTTCCGGGGATATAGACGAAATTATAATTGGGGGCTCAATTTGAGTTTAACTTAAAAGAAAATTAAAAAAAATTAGCACTTTCATAAATAATGTCGGAAATTATCTTGAACTCAAACATACATGACTTCCGGGGATATAGGCGAAATTATAATTGAGGGCTCAATTTGAGTTTAATTTAAAAGAAAATAAAAAGAAATCAGCACTTCCATAAATAATGTCGGAAATTATCTTAAACTCAAACATCAATGTTAACATGACTTCCGGGGATATAGGCGAAATTATAATTGGGCGCTCAATTTGAGTTTAATTTAAAAGAAAATAAAAAAGAAATCAGCACTTTCATAAATAATGTCAGAAATTATCTTGAACTCAAACATCAATGTTCTAGTATTTCTTTAAGCAAACATGTGACTCATCACGTCTCTTTAAAAAGAATGATCGGAGCCTATAAAAAATGACAAGATTATTTAACTGTTTATACATCTAAATAAAAAAAATCACATAATATAATCTTATTAGTGTAAACTACTTATTTCCATTATTCGTGAACATCAAAATTGATTAGAATGATTTAAAAGGATAATTTACAAAAAAAATTTGAAAAAATTAAGAAAAATGTTATGAAAGTGAAATAAAAAATATGAATAATCATTTTCAAATATGAAAGTGCAATATAAATAATCGGGATTTCAACTTTCACGGAAGAAGATGGAAAAAAAAAATAAGATTTCACATTTTAATATTTTGAATCACATTTCTTTCACATATATATACATAATTTTATTTTTGAATTTGGGCCCCTCAAGATTGGGGGCCCTAGGCCCAGGCCCTCTATGACTATACTCAGGGCCGGCTCTGGGCAGCGTGCATTATGATTAGTATCGAATCTAAGGGTGGTGTTGGAGTAGACTTTGAGTAGGTGAGTTCTAGATGTTCCTCTATTCTCCTCCAATTCTCTAACATTCTTTTCCATTACTTATAAAAAGAGTCAGTCTCATCATCTTTTTTCGCATTGTACTTGAGTGCATTATTTGTGCTTTGACTTTTTTGTGAAGATAACGTCTCGGCAGAAAAAAAAAATCCTTACTAAAGGTTGTACACCACCTCTCTTTTAAGGTATATAAACGATGATACCAGCTATTATCTTGCATTGCAAATAGCAAATATTTTTATAACGAAGTATTAGATATATCATTTAAAGTATCACAAAATATAACTAAATGTATCACACATACTATCAGTAGTATCACAAAAGTAATATTTACTTATATTAGTTTTACATAATTATTTCATGTAATTATATCACAAATAGAATCAACATATATTTCTGAACCTTTCAAACACTTGTTAAATATGATTTTAAATGCCTCATTATTTTTAAGTTTTCCGAATCAGACTATTACATTTTGATAAAAGTCCCACAAGCACATAATGTATTTTGTTGTGGGATAAAAAGTATCACAAGACTGTTCTAAAGTATCACAAAAGAAATTAAAAGTATTAAACCTTCTCTATCGCCGCAGAAATTGCTAAGTCTTGATCTGTGAATATAATTACTGGACACTGGACTCCCATGTAGCGATGATAATGGGTAGGGTACTAAAATACCCATCCCAATACCCGCGTTTTAAAAAAATACTCGTCTCCATCCCCATACCCGTCTGGGTTGCAGATTTTATGCACATGCCCATACCCTATGGTGCTTTAGTACCCATATCCGTACCTATTACCCGCATGTTAACTGTTGGGATCTGATGGTACCGTCGCGCAGCGAAAAACAAGAATTTTTAAATAAAAGGAATTTGAATCGGATTCAAATTGACGACGGCCTATTATATTACAATTAATTCAAACAATGTTTTTAATTACTTTATAAATGAAACAATTCGATTTTCACAAAATCAAACGAGCATGATAATTTTCAATTAATCACATATATATATATCAATTATATATATATATATATATATATATATATATATATATATATATATATATATATATATATATATA
>BMAC01000176.1:752537-774540 GCA_014905375.1 Phtheirospermum japonicum
CCACTTGCAGCCTATGGGAACGATTCCCTCGGGTGGATCTACCAAGGTCCATACCTTGTTGGAGTACATGGAGCCCATTTCGGATTTCATGGCTTCCAGCCAATGTCCCTAGTCTGTATTAGATACAGCTTCGATGTAGGTTCTAGGATCGGATCCTTGATCCTCCTTTTCCTTGGTTAGCTTCTCTACTTCTTTTGCGAGATCTTTTGCTTTGAGTACCTGTTTACTCCAACTGACATACAATTTTTTATGATCTTCACTCAGCTGCTCGTATTCCTCATAATAGTCGGTGGTCTCAGCATTCAGGCATACGATGTTATCTGCAAGCAAACCAACATGGATATCTTCATCCCAAACAACATGGGAGAATAATGCTGGGACTGGATCAAGTGACTCGGAATCATTGAAGTCTTCAGTAAAGTCAGTAGCGATCATACTTTTCTTTCTAAGAAAGTTGGGACACTCATTCTTGTAATGTCCCCAACCTTTGCATTCGTGGCATTGTATCTCGCTGAGTTGTTTTGAAGAGCTTGACACATTGGAAATTGAATTTGAGGACTGAGATTGTGGAAGAGTTCGTCCAGTAAACTTTGGAGTGGATGATTGAGTCTTGTTCCTTGTACTTCAGCTTCCAGAGTTGTTCTTCTTCTTCAAGAATTTGTTGAAGCGTTGAGTAACAAGGGTCAGTTCATCTTCGTCGAGAGTAGTCGACTCCATCCTTTTAATAATCCCATTAAAATCGAATTCCTCGTCATCTTCATCCCCTACTTTATTTAAATCAGAAGAATAGGCAACATTCTTCTCTTTCGAGCTAGAGGTGACGTGTTCCATCTCGTATTGCTTTAGGTTTCCAACTAAGGTGTTGAAATCGATGTTATCCATCTCGTTAACTGGTGTTGTTAACATTGATTAACAACATCGTCGCTCTGATACCAATTGTAAAATTAGAAGGTCTATGGTTTTAAAAATAAGTTTCAAATTGACGATATTGTTAATCAATGTTAACAACACCAGTTAACAACATCGACCAGAGTAACGTAAATTTATGCAGCGGAAATTAAAATATGAGAACACGATTTAACAAATTCAGTTCACAAGTAAATACTTGTGAACTTGGGTGTACAAACCCGAAAACTATATTACTTTCACTTTACGTTCAATACACAATATAAAGTAATATATGAAAACTAAATATCAAGAAACTTGATACTAAATACTTGTTGCCGGAATGGCAAGATCTTCTCCGTTGGTCACGCAACTTCAAAGATCTTATTTCTCACGAGCGTTGGCTCCAAGTAGTTTTCTTCTTCGTGTTCTTCTTCTCTTGTGCGTCGTCTTCCTTGCGTCTTTCGTCCTTCAAGAAATCCCGTGCGTAAAACTCTATAAAACCGTGTCACCAAGCTTTAGGATTTCTAATGTCTTAAATAGACAATTCTAAGATCCTAAACTTGGTAAATACTTAAAAAAAAATCCAAAATACAATCTAGACATAATTAAAGTCTTGTGCATAAACTTGGAAACATAATATTGTCCTATATCTAGTTTCCTAACTTATTTTGTGCCCAAGAAAGGCAAATAACAAAATAGGAATTATTGCCAAGAATACATTCCTCAACATATTTTTTAATGCGCACACACACACGTATATATTTGTGTGTGTAAAAGTATTTCTTCTTATGCGTTCCACAGACAATTATTTAATTTTATAATCAAATGAATAATTTAAATATAATTTATTTTGAATAATTAATAATAATAATTAGTTAAGTAATTGTATATTGATAGAGCTAATTAGTAATATATATTTAACTAGTCAAATGATTTTATACTTAACATAAGTCTATATCAATAAATGTAATTTATAAAATAGAGTCAAATATCGTTAAATATTTATAATTATAAAATATAATTATTAAGTTTTTTGTAATTCAACTAAATCTCGAGAATTTCTTTTTTAGAATGTTTACTATAACTACAAACACTAATTGGGATTTGGGGTAACAACAATAATATAATTTTGTTTATAAAGTGTCTATTGATGAATAATTGATTTTACGTTACATATTCTCATAAATTTTCTTTCTTATAAAAAACTACCCTTTATGGGTTTTTTTGACAACGTGCAATTGGTTATAATTGAAAACAACTTCTTAAGAAAAGTCCAATATGATATATTGATTGTCTTTCATTTTGTTGATATATCGCGTGTGAAATAACATTCAAACATCATCCAATTTTTATTTGTTTTGAAAAATTGATATTTAACATTGCTCAACGCTGAATCTAATTATTTAGTGTTAAATTAAAATTTATTATGTAATTATCTACAAATATTAATCTCAATAGCTCAATATTTTATACACACGTCCAAAATCCAAACTCAAAAATTACTAGGAAAAAAAAGATTCCTACTAAAAATTTTGTATTAATTCACTATAACATAAATATATTATTTAATAAAAATATGCACACACACACACACACACACACACACATATATATATATATATATATATATAATAAATTTCGCATATATGTAATTATCAATAAATACACATAGTATAATTATTAATCAATATAAACAGTATAACTATATTATACAATATAATACAATTTTCAATAAAAAATACACATAAATAAAGAATAAAACCAAATCACGACAATAATACTAAATCAATAAATCACAACAATAATCTATGAGATATTCTAATAGTAGTGTTAAGTAATTTATTCTTGGCAATAATTTTTAAATTATTATTTACCTTTCTTGGGCACAAAATAAGTTAGGAAACTAGATTTAGGAGTATATTATGTTTCCTAGTTTATGTACAAGACTTTAATTATTCCTAAATTGTATTTAGGATTTGTTTTTAGGAGTTTACCAAGTTTATGATTTTAGGTTGTCTATTTAAGACAAAAGAAGTCCTAATACTTATCATCGATCTTTACGCACGGTATTTTGAAGACGCAAGGCAAAACACAAGACGCACGAGTAAAGAAGAAGAACACGAACAAGAGAAAGCTACTTGGAGCCATTGATCGTGACAAACAAGGTCTTCGAAGTTCCGTGACCGACGGAGAAGATCTTGCCATTCCGACAACAAGTATTTAGTATCAAGTTTATTGATATTTAGTTTTCATATATTACTTTATATTTTGTATTGGACGTGAATAAGAAAGTAATATAGTTTTCGGGTTTGTACACCCAAGTTCACAAGTACTTTTACTTGTGAACTGAATTTGTTATATCGTGCTCTTATCGTTTTATTCCGCTGCATATATTTTCTTTACTCTGGTCGATGTTGTTAACTGATGTTGGTAAACAGTGATTAACAACATCGTAAATTTGAGACTTATTTTTAAAACCATAAACTTTCAAATTTTACAATTGGTATCAGAGTGGGTTACTTAATCTTTTAAGTATTGATCCTTATTTTTTAGGTGCTATGGATGCTCAAGGCAACCCGAGGCCTCCAATCCTTAATGGTGAGAATTATTCTCTTTGAAACAGAGAATGAGATGGCATTTGAAAAGTATCGACGAGCGTGTTTGGAAGACTGTCCTCATAGGATGGGAAAAGCTACGTGTCACAGATGGCGAAGGCGATACCATCCCCAAGAAGGAGGAAGATTGGACTGCTGATGAAGCAACTGCTGCTAACTGGAATTCCAAATGCATCAACACCTTGTGTGGCTATGTAGATGCAAGCTACTATCGAATCATCAAGAATTACGAGTCAGCAAAGGATGCATGGGACGCACTCCAAAGGGTGTGTGAAGGAACTGCAAGTGTGAAAAAATCCAAACTAAGAATGCTCATGTCCACCTTCGAGGCTATGAGAATGGATGAGAAAGAATCAATCATGGACTACTCCGTAAGATTGTCGGAAATAGCAGAAGAGTGCAGAGAGCTTGTGATCCACTAATTAATTCCCGTCTTGTAGGAAAATTGCTAAGATCCACTACGAAGAAATATAGCATGAAGGTGCCATAGAAGAATCCAAAATTATTGATAACATCGACTTCAACACCTTAGTTGGAAACCTCAAGCAATATGAGATGGAACACTGTAGTTCTACCTCAAAAGAGAAAAATGTTGCTTTTTCTTCCGATTCAATTACAGTCGATGATGAAGATGACGAGGAGTTCGATTTTAATGGGATTATTAAAAAAAGAGAGTCGAATACTCTCGAAGAAGATGAACTGGCCTTTGTGAATCAATCCTTCAACAAATTCTTGAAGAAGAAGAATAATCTTGGAAGCTCAAATATAAGGAACATGCCACAGACATCTACTCCAAAGTTTACCGGACGTGCTCTTCCCAGATATCAGTCCACAACTTCGATTCCCAATGTGTCCAGTCCTACAAAACTACTCAACGAGATTCAATACCACGAATGCAAAGGTTGGGGACATTACAAGAATGAGTGTCCCAACACTCTTAGAAAGAGAAGCATGGTCGCTACTGATTTTACCGAGGATGTTAATGATTCTGAGTCAACTGATCCTATCCCATCCTTATTTACCCATGTTGTATGGGACGATGATGTCCATGTTGGTTTGCTTGCAGACAACATCGTGTGCCTGAACGCCGAGACCACTGACTATTGTGAGGAATATGAGCAGTTGAGTATTGACCACCAGAAATTGCTTGTCAGTTGGAGTAAAAAGGTACTCAAGGCCAAAGAACTCGCAAAAGAAGTAGAAAAGCTAACCAAAGAAAAGGAGGATCAGCTAGACATTATTGTCCGGCTAGAAACGTCTCTCACCAAGAAGGATGCTGAGCTGGAAAAGATGAAGAACGAACTGACCACTGTTCGAGGAACCATTTCAAATCAGAACAAAGTCAAGGCAAAGCTTGATGAAATCTTGGAGATTAGCTTTCCAGAGTCCTCAAAGCATGGAAAAGGTTTCAAACCGAGTCAACCAACGCAAGTGTCGAGTCAAGAACGAAAATCTTCCAAACGCCACAAGAAGAGAAGGAGACATTTCTTGTGTCATCATTGTGGAGAACCAGGGCACATTCGGCCTTTTTGCTGGAAGATCATTGGCGAGAGAAGACATTTTCAGAGAACAAGTGTGACTGATAAATTCAATGTTGGTAACCGCGCTACCAACATCAATACCAACATCAGATTCAAACAAGTGTGGGTCAAGAAAGACAGTGTCAAGTGCAATATGATCCATACCTCCCTGAAGTCTCATGTCCCTGGTGCTTGGTATTTTGATAGTGGATGCTCGAAGCATGTGACAGGCTCAGAGGAGCTGCTTTCCAACATTGTCAGATTCCGAGGTGGAAAAGTGAAGTATGGAGGAGGTGCAAATGGTCAAATCGTTGGCCAAGGGACTCTCCATGTACTAGGCGTCGTAACTCTGGAGAATGTGTTGCTAGTTGAAGGACTTACTGCAAATTTGATAAGCATAGGTCAACTATGCGATGGAGGTTTTAGCGTCAAATTTAACCGTGAGAAGTGTGAAGTGTATGAGGAGAATGGACCGTGTATTCTCACTGGGAAAAGAACTTCAGATAATTGCTACCAAATTCAAAGTGATGCTTTTTGCAGGTTGTCCCAATTAAGTGATGCAGAGCTATAGCATCAAAAGTTTGGACATGTAAATTACAAGATGATAGACAGGTTGGCCAAGGAAGAAGTTGTGAGTGGACTGCCTAAGCTCAACACCAAGATCATTCCGGTGTGTGAGGCATGCCAGAAAGGAAAGCAGGTTAGAGTGCCAAATCCAGTCCAACAAAGTCTCACTACATCATCTTGCTTTGAATTGCTACATATGGATCTCATGGGACCACTTGAGGTTGAGAGCCTTGGTGGCAAGAGGTATGTTTTAGTTATTGTTGATGATTTTTCTAGATTTAATTGGGTAGAATTTCTAAAAAAAAATTTGAAACTTTTGAAACTTTCAAAAAACTTGCAAAGAAGTTATGTGTAAGGTTCAATGTGAAAATTGGTAGGATTAGAACTGATCACGGAAAGGAATTTGAAAATGCATCATTTTTAAAGTACTACACTTCTGAGGGTATTAGTCATGAATTTTCTTCACCAATTACCCCTCAACAAAATGGCATTGCTGAACGTAAGAATAGAACTCTAGCCGAGATGACTAGAACTATGCTCATTTCTAATGGCATAGCAAAACATTTTGGGATGAAGCAATGAACACTGCATGTCATATTATAAATAGGGCTTATTTTAGACAAGGTTCATGTGCAGCTTCCTATGAATTGTTGATCGGTAAGAAACCAAACTTGAGTTATTTTCATGTGTTTGGATGTGTTTGCTATGTTCTTGACGATAGAAATCATCTAGCTAAACTGGACTCAAAAAGTGACAAGTGCATATTTATGGGTTATTCCCAAAATAGTCATGCATATAGGTTGTTTAACCTTATAACTCTAAGTATGTTTGAGTCATTCAATATCAAGTTCGATGATCTAACAAGTGCAGTCAAGCCTGCCGAGAATAATGATCTAGTTTATGATCAAAATCCTCAAGAAAATGTCATTCCCCCTTCAGTTGACAGTGCAGGTATTGAGAACAAAGATGCAGATGCTGAACTCGGAGAATTGAGTGATGTTGATAACAATGTTGATACTGAGATACCAACATCAGTACCAACATCGAGTCAAGTTGCAGAATCTGATTATGATTCAGAAGAACAAGGTCCAGCAGATCCCATTGATCTTCATCAGAGGGATATTCCATCCAGAATTCAGAAAAACCACCCCGTAGGTCAAATTATTGGTGATCAAGATGAAAGGAGTACAAGACGGAGACAGATAAATTTCAAGGAGTTGGTGGCCTTGATATTCGAGAGGAAATTGGTGGTAGTAGTTCATCAAACCCACCACTATCAACATCGCCACCACTATCGCCTGCGCCCAATTTCCGTGCTGCCGTGCCCGTTCCATCACCGGTCGACGCCACGCCGGAGGCTCAAGTGTTCCCAGGACAGCCCGGGAACGAAATCGACGTGGACAACCCTCCAGATTTGGCGTTTGTGGCTGTGACCTTTGAACGCGTGGGGAACCCAACTTTGAAGCGGTCTAGGCATTTGCGCAACATTCCGCCCGGCGTTGTGCGGCCCGCGGTCCCAAAAAGCAAGGCAGGACCGCGTCGCCACGTGCCTATCGAACATATGAATCTCGAGGAGGATATGATTGTGGATTCCGACGCGGATGATGAGGATCTTATTCCTACTGCTCCAATTACAGGGGCCGTGCCACCGTTTGCCTCCGCTCCCAATCTGCCGGAGAAGAAGACGCCTCGCCGGAAACAAATGGTGTCGCTGGCTGAAAAGAAAAATCCACCGGTGAAAATCAAAGTGTCTCCTGGCTCTACTGAGACAGAGTACTCCTCGCTTCCCTATACTGTGCTGGATTTTATTATAGGCGAAGTTACCAGTTCCGCCAAGCCACCTGTTGCTGATCCTCCATCGTCTCCAGTTCGTGCTGCTACACCTGAGTTTGACACCGGTCTATTTGAGTATTCCCCTGATTCATCGTTTGATGTGCCCCTGAGAGATATCCTTGTTGAGTGCAAAAAGGACAAGAAGAAAAAGAGGGTTGGTGTGAAGACCAATGTTGATACTCATGTTGGTTCCTCCATACCAACATCGCGTTCGACTCCGTCTGTCTCATCTTCCAGTGCTGCCTCGATCCCCACTGCTTCTCGTGCACCTATACCGGCTACTTCACATACTTCTGATCACTCTAACTCCTCTACAAGTGCTGCGTCTTTGACCTCTGAACTCGAGTACATGGTGCCCTCTTTAGAGAAATTCATCACTGCCGAGGCTGCCGAGCTATTTGCTGCCTACTAGATTCGTCATATGATTACCGAGAAATGAGTCCCGGTTGAACTTTTTGAGAAACACAATCTCATTGCCTATCTCCAACACAAAGGTATGTATTCCAACGTCTCAACGGCCATGCCTTTTGTACGTTATATTGTTGTCGAGTTTTTTTTGCCAATCTTTTACCATCTATGGTCGATTTGGAGTCGTTCAATTATGGGAAGGTATATGTGCGTGGCAAAGTATTTTCGTTCACCCCTGATTTAATTAATGAGTTTTATGGTATTGCGTCTCACCGGAGTGACTCGACGGTGGATGATATGAATGAGGTAGTTAAGTTTATGTCTAGTGGGATGGTTAATTCTTGTTTGAGCAGCTTCCGAGTACACGACTTTCATCTCTTCACTCTATTTTGCATAAGCTTGCCATTTGTAATTGGGTCCCCTCCAAAAATACAACTTGTGTTACGCGGCCTCAGGCCCAGTTCTTGTTTCGTCTTGGGAGAGGGATCAAATTTAGTTTTGATCAGCATGTTTTTGATACTGTCACTAAGTTTGCCACTACAAAGTCCGCGACATCGTTGTGTTTTCCTTCTTTGATTTTCAGCTTGTTAGGAAATCAAGGTTTGCAGCTTGGTCCCGATAATGTGCTCACGGGTGAGGCTGAGTGGTTTGCTTTGCGCAATCAGCATGTTACCGGTGCCCGAGTCATTGAGGCAGGCGCCTTTTCAGGCCAATGTTGCTAGTGGTGTTGGTACGAGCACTCCCAACATGGTTACCATTTCTGCCCAGGTTCTTCGTGCACATGTGGCTTCTATTGATTTGCAGATGAAACAGCTTAAGACTCTTCGTAGCTCACTGTTGGAGGCCCTTTCCCCTTCTGGTCAAAAAGGGAGAGAAGAAAGTGATGCGGACATAGGGGGAGGAAATATTGATAGAGAAGATGTTGTTGCTGAGGACAATGCAGCGAATGCGGATGACAATGATGCTGATGCTAAGGATGTTGTTGCTGCCGAAGCCTTGGCGAGCCTTGCTCAAGAGAAGCGGAGGAAGCGAATCCGCGCGCGCAACAAGGCTTTGAAGAAGATGGTGAAAATGCAGCAGCAGAAGAAGAGGAAGCACAAGGGTGAAGGAACTTCGACATCCCCTCGACGTTCGAAGAGGGTTCGAAGTCAATAAGTTCCTTTATTCTGATTTGTTTTGTTAAGTGTTATTTTGAACAATGTTGGCTTGTAATGTTGGTTTGAATTTTAACAATATTGGGTGTTTTGTTTAGGGGGAGTTTTCTATCTTAGGGGGAGTTAGTATTTTTATTTTATTTCTGTTTGCGTCTTAGTATTTTGTCCAAAAGGCGAAATGGGGAGATTGTTGAGGAATTTATTCTTGTCAATAATTCCTATTTTGTTATTTGCCTTTCTTGGTCACAAAATAAGTTAGAAAACTAGATTTAGGAGTATATTATGTTTCCTAGTTTATGTACAAGATTTTAATTATTTTTAAATTGTGTTTAGGATTTGATTTTAGGAGTTTACCAAGTTTAGGATTTTAGATTGTTTATTTAAGATAAAAGAAATCCTAATACTTATCATCGATCTTTACGCACGGGATTTTGAAGACGCAAGGCACGACGCAAGACGCACGAGTAAAGAAGAAGAACACGAAGAAGAGAAAGCTACTTGGAGCCATTGATCGTGACAAACAAGATTTTTGAAATTGCGTGACCGACGGAGAAGATCTTGCCATTCCGACAAGTATTTAGTATCAAGTTTATTGATATTTAGTTTTCATATATTACTTTATATTTTGTATTGAACGTGAATAAGAAAGTAATATAGTTTTCGGGTTTGTACACCCAAATTCACAAGTACTTTTACTTGTAAACTGAATTTGTTATATCGTGCTCTTATCGTTTTATTCCGCTGCATATATTTTCTTTACTCTGGTCGATGTTGTTAACTGGTGTTGGTAAACAGTGATTAACAACATCGTAAGTTTGATACTTATTTTTAAAATTATAAACCTTTAAATTTTACAAGTAGGCACGTGAAAATGATTGTTCACACGATACTGTGTTAAATATTAATCAATAAAACAAATGATACGTTGGATTTGATCAAAATGACTCAACTGTCTGCCTTTGTATCTTATGGATTCAATGTCATTTTGAATCTCAGTTTTGCCTTTACTCAACTTAGCGCGAATTATTTCTTGTATGGATTTCTCACCGTCCAAGTAGATTTTTCTGACTTGTTTGTACTAATATTTATTAGAATTTTGAATTTTTATATTTAAAATTTGGGCAACACTCTTGTTAGGCCGGACTAACGGATCATCCGTTAGGCCAAAATTTCACATCAATACATTGTAGTGCAAAAACCAATACATTATAATAAAAAAATCAATACATCATGGTAAAAAAACATTACAGTATAAAAATCAATAAATCATAACACGGGTCAGAGATTTATGAAAAACTAATATTTTACAGTACAAAAACAAATACATCACAATACAAAAACCAATACATCACGGTATCGGGTCAGATGGCCTAACGGATCATGACCCGTTAATCTGGCCTAACGCAAGTCTTTGCCTTAAAATTTTGAAATATTCAGGATTTTATAAATAGTAAGTTTTTTTAATTTTATAAAATTCACAATTCTTTACTTTTATTCTAAATATCAAGTTATATTTGAAAAGTCTATAATAATATATATATTCTTTAATTTTGAATATCAATTCCATATTAGGAACCTCGTGACAAACAGTGCCTTAGTAAAACTATATTTCACTTTTATATCCTTTTATCGATTCCTCTTCTCTTCTTGCAAGTCAAAGTGTTTGCATTTTTGCCTTTTTTTTAATTATTTTTTTAACCCTTTCCCTGAACTCCTCACAAAATTATTAAAAGTATAATAATAAAGGGGAAATGCGCAACCCAACTAAAAGTAGTGAATGTTTTTGGTGATTTATGATATAGCATTGAAAACAATAATACTAATGTGTACTTTTGTGGAGTGGTCCCCCATTATTAGTGACCTCCCCACTAAATCGTAGCCCGTGAATGAGTTAAAGTAATGGGAATTGATGGAGATTGTTTGTGGTGTCGGAAGGGAATAGAGAGTCACGGGGTGTATGCATCCAAAATTAGGCATCAATGAATTCTATAAGAATAAATAGTCTATAAGAAAAAATAGTGCTACTGTGTTGTGTTGTGTTGTGTGACCCCACCAAACCACATTGCCACAAATTATTATGACCCTTTCTTAAAGAATAATTGTTACAAATTAGGGGAGCGTAAAAATTGCAACAACATTTATGGTGCAAAATTATTATTAAAAATATGAACAATTAAAAAAATACATTATATTATTCAACTTATTTTTTAGTTAATATTTTTTCTCTTTTTAGATAACCAACTTTTAAATAATTACTTGTATCGTATTATATTTATTAGTAATATTTCTTTATCTTATTTTATATTATTAATATGATGAACATGGATTTGAAAAAATAAAAAATATGTTTACCTTCATATTCAATGATAAATATAACAAATCGAACTATGCCTCTAAAAAAGGAAAATACATTTTTACATTATTTCATATTCATTTATTTTCCTCATGTTTGTAATCGGGACTTCAAAAATAATTTATGTTTTTCTCATTTAACTATCATAATCCAAACACATGGACGCGCGCACGCACGCGCGCGCGCGCGCGCACACACACACATATATATATATACTAGTTTAATACCCGTGTATTACACGGGATTTATCAAAAGATAAATATAAAAAATATTTGCGATAATTACAAATTTTTATGTAAGATGAGAAATTCAAATGATGTATTCTCAACTCTTGCCTTATACATGTCTAATTTATTTATTAATTATTATAATTATTAAATTTTTATTTTCATGCTTAGATTCAATTCGTTAATAATTTATTTACATGCTTATAAAAATTCAAAAGAAGTCACATTCTAAACTTGTGCCTAATTTCTACTTATTAATTATTATTACGTTATTTGTATTTTAATGTTTAGATTAAATTCGTTAATAATATTACTTACATACTTTGAAAATATAAACGGATGTCATACTCTCAACTTGTGTCGTATTGTATCGATGTCTAATCAATATTTAATAATAACGGGAAATCCGCATATAGTATGAAAAAAATGTAAAATATACAACACCCGCATATTACATGTGAATATGTGTTACAAAATTTTAAATTTATAAGACACTAATAATTCTATTGAAAAAATATCGTGCATCTAATTTGTAGTATATGTAATATTATTTTAATTTCTTTTTTTTTTTCTGCGTAAGATACTAATTTGTTCGTGCAGATATATAATATATATGTATCAATGCATTATATTTGAATTAGATAAAAAAAATTAGAATATAAATGTAAAATATACAACACCCTCGTGGTACATGTGAATATGTGATATAAAATATTAAATTTATAAGACACTGATAATTATATTGAAAAAATATCGTGCATCTAACTTGTAGTATATGTTATATTATTTATTTTCTTTTTTTTTCCTACGTAAGATACTAATTTGTTCGTGCAGATATATAATATATGTGTATCATTGCATTATATTTGAATTAGATAAAAAAATTTAGAATATATTTAATATTTACTTTTCTAGGCACAATAATTTATTATTACTAGTAGTATTACATTATCTTTTTTGTTTCACTTTGTTTTTATTTTTTGTTTGGTGTAAAAATAGTTTATCATATATATTTTTAATATTATTTATAATTTATTATATTGGGATTAGATAAAAAAAAAAAGACTTTAAGTTTATATTTTTATATTTATTTTTCTTTGTAATAATTTTATATAACTCATATTTTTCATATATAAATATTTAGAATTATAATAAAATATTTGAACTTTTATTGTAAATAAAAATTAATTCAACTTGTATATATTTTTTCTGATTAAATATAAATTTTTTATATTTTTATATAGAAGAATAAAAGTAAGATATTGAGACAAAATATGTTAAAAAAAGCATTATAGTAGGTAAGATGTAATAAAAAAAATATTGAATTAAGCAAAATATAATATTAGGAAAGTATTAAAGTAGATAAATATATAAAAATGAGAAATACTAAATTAAGTTAATATTAGGCTCGGATGACACCGAAGCACTAAGATTTTTTCCAAAGCTAATGAAGCATGGGAAGCAGACACACAGGATAGGAGGATTTTGCATTAATATATAGGGTAGATATATATATAATTTCTTATTTTGTCCACAAAATTTTCCGTTTAGATTATTCATAATTTATATTAAAGAAATTTTAAAGAAAAAATAAAATGTTATTGCGATAATAAATTTATAAAACTGAACAATTGCTTAAAACTAAAGTGAAAAAGTTTTTTATAACTTTTACTTATAATATTTTCATTATTTGAAGTTTGAAACAACAACAACAACAACAACAACAACAACAACAACAAAATGAATTCCACTAGGCCTCCCTGCCCTGGGATTCGCAATACTAGAATGCTATTACGAATGTTGGATACTTATTTATTCTAAAACTCAAATATCAATACCCAGCAATTTCTTATACTCTCTATCCTATTAATACATGTATTAAAAACTACTAAAATAATTTTATAATAAAACATCATTCATTTTCATACATGGTTTTTGACATAAAATAAAATATAATAATAAATTATTATCCACTCTTTAAATATAATTTGGTATTTACAATAGAAAATAAATTATTTTGAATATACGAGAATTTAGAATCTAATCGAATTCTAATCCAAACAGACTATAAATATTCTATGGAAGGAAGCAAAAATTTGAGAAGCAGTATGTAAATGTAATTTTAATTCTGAAATTTATACAATTTTATAAAAATCATCATTTAATGAAATTCACGAAAATATAAATAAAATAAAGAATTAGGATTTTATCGAATTTGTAAAACTCTAAATTGAGAAATCGCTTGTGGAATCCATAAAATTCTATATTGAGCATACTAAAAATATATATCTGTATTTAGATAATGTTTCGAGTTCATGACCAATTCAATGTAGGTGCAAACCATTTATCAGACAACCCTCATTTGTGCACTACGAGAATAAAACGAGTTCTTAAAAAAAATCGAGTTGAATCCTCGTACATGTGTTACTACTTTGAACTTGTATTTGCTACACTTACCTAGTACAACTTAACTAGTTGGTCTTGGTTTGCAAGTCTTAGCGTCAAGGTCATCTGTTGGCACTATTACAGAAATCAGGGGATGCTTGGTGAAATTGGTGGGAATGGGAATAGGAATGAGTTTGATTGTGGAGGTTAATGGGTTTGATAACCCCCACTTGTGGGGGGTATGGCTTAATACCAAAAATTGGGCAATCAAACCCATAGTGGTTTAGTTACCAACCACCACTTTAATTCCCTTTCTCATTCCCCACTCCCTAAACCCACCAACCAAGCATTCCCTCAGTCTAGGCGTCCGCCTAAGCACTATGCAGCCCTTAGTCAACCCGAAAATAACTAATTACATTTCTCTTATTTGGTGAGTAAGGGATGCTTGGTGAATTTCATGGAAATGGGAATGGGAATGGGTTTGATTGTGGAGGTTAATGGGTTTGATAACTCATATTTGTGGGAGGTATGGCTCAATACCAAAAATTAGGCAATCAAAGATAGTTATCAAGCACCACTTTAATAGTGTTTCTCATTCCCTACTCTCTAAACCCTCCAACCAAGCATCCCTTAAACACATAGTGTGGTAATTATCAAGCACCACTTTAATCACGTTTTACTTTGACTTTAGTGTGGAGCAATTGAGGAAAATTTTGCCCTAAATTCCCGAAAGAGGGAGGAGTGGCTGGGCACCATAGATGATCTCTATATATACCACCTCAAGCTTTTGATAATTAACAATAGTTTTTTCATTATAAAATCGAACACTACTTCAAGGGCTTGTTTGCCCTAGGTTTTTAATACCAATCTGTTATTTAGAATACCAAATACTTATTTATTTTAAAATTTAAAAGTCAAATACTCAATCAATAATTTTTTACACTTAATTTCTGTCACATATTATCCTATTAACATATATAATTAAATTATATTAAATATAATATTATAATATAATATCATTCATTTTCCATACATGACATCATATACATGATTACATTTACAATAAAAAAAATAAAAGAATTAAAATTTAATAATAAATAATAATTTTTATTATCAACATAATTCTAAATATTCAAAAATTTTGAATGCCAAAACTCACAATACATAGAATGTTAATACAAACATACTATTACCGACACTCCATCTAAAATTTATCCGTTTAAACACATACACCCAAAATGCTTTTCCAAAATACTCAAAACATAAAGGAATATTCTCTCAGGACAAGTGCAAATTTCATGTGATATTAGGCAAACTACCACTGTAGTTTAGTCTAATTAAAAAAAAAAAAGGTAATCTTTTATTAACTTACAAGTAGCCTTGTACATCTGTAAGCGCATCTGGCATTTGAGGATACTCATGATCCGGCGACGAAATTCATTACAAAATTGTATCAAATGGTGTCTTAATTGAGTGACAATAAAAATGCTTACATATTTATAGAGGTGTATCATAGCACTTATTTATATCTTACCAGAGTACATCTTAAAGTGGGGTATTTATGAGGTGTGTTTATAAATTTCAAAATAAATGAATTTTTTTTCTTTTGAATAATTAGACTAAACTTGAGCGATAGTTTTTTCAAAATTACCCCTTTGGTAAAAGATCCCCAAGTAAATTTGGCAAAACAAGACAATGGCCAAATTTAGGAGAAGTAAACTTAAATAAATAAATATAAATAAACAAAGTTTCAAGATTTGCTAGTGGAGCTCCACAAGGCCATCCACTCGGTAAAGGTCCCAATACCACCATTCTACCTAATACGTACACTCCACCATTATCTTTCCTTTGAAGTACCATCAATCTATATTTAGTCATTTTAAGAAAATTTTCCATTGTACGGCCTTTCATGAGGGTATTTCTTAAATAAAAGATTAGAATTTCAATCAAATATTAAATCTACTTTTTTTCACTAATTATTCAACTTTCAGCCAAAATGAAATGAAATACACCTAATTGTTGGGTAAAACGAGTTGAAAGTCGATTTTTGACAATGGTTTGTGACTAAAAACCACTTTTCCTCTACAAATTCGTTCTTTAAATCGTGCAAGTTACAAAACGTCAAAGTGTTGTAACTGTTTCTTGAAATTTTTGTAATCCCATTCCTCTTTCCTTCCATTTTCACCTCCAAATCTCATAAAAACCAAACGACCTCATAAATAAATATACACGCATTTTAGGCAAACAAGACTTACATACACACTCAAGTGTTACAATTTTCCTATGGAGTTGCAAAGAATTCACACAAATTCTCAGGTAAAATATATGACAAAAACTTGTGTGTAATCGTCTGACGGAATGTATTTTCGTGAGACGAAAGCCCAATTTGGTTTTTAGTTTTTCAATTCTTATGTGATTATTTTTTTTGAGTCTGATCATATTTGTGAATTGGGCAGATAATTCATGCAATATTTGTTCTTGCTGCCACGATTTCGCTGAGATTAAATGTCGTCTCTGGTCGACACCATTTGGAATATTTCAACTACTGCGCGATAAACTGCCGGGCCCACAGTGCGTCCTTGACGGATTTCGGAGGTGTAGGAGATGGAACGACGTTGAATACCAAAGCTTTCCAAACGGCCGTTGATCATCTCAGCCAGTTTGGATCGGACGGTGGATCATTGCTCTTTGTTCCTCCTGGAAGGTGGTTGACTGGAAGCTTCAATCTCACCAGCCATTTCACTCTATTTCTCCATAAAGATGCCATTCTGCTTGCCTCTCAGGTTCCAGAAAATTTACCGTTTTACCATTTATTTCTGCAGTTAAAATTAAAGCCTCCTTTTTTTTCACAATGTTACCCCAGAAAGGACAAAAAAAAAAATCAATTATTTTTCAAAATATTTAATTCTTAATTATGATGTTTGTGTCTAAAACGTCATTTAATCCTAAACGGAAGGATAGTGTATCACTATTTATGAAAACTACAGTATTTAGGTAGCTTACCAGTGGAGTGAAGGTAGTATTTATTATGCCTAAGTATATATTTTTTTTATTACAAACCAGAACTGAAAACAACAAACAAACTAATTTGGTTCTTAATATAGGATGAAAGTGAGTACGCTGTAATAGAACCCCTGCCCTCGTACGGTCGAGGAAGGGATACAGTGGGTGGAAGGTACATCAGTCTCATCTTTGGTACCAATCTAACTGATGTTGTTATAACAGGTAAAAATAAAAAACTAATGTGAAAATATTGTCTACATAAAAAGTTTTTTTTTTAAAGAAAACTTTGGTGCTCTTTGAATTATAAAGCAGGAGAATTTGATCTGATTTTCAGGAAATAATGGCACGATCGACGGTCAGGGTGCGCCCTGGTGGGACAAATTTAAAAAGGGAGAATTACAGTACACTAGACCTTATTTGATTGAAATAATGTTCTCTGAAAATGTTCAAATATCAAATTTGACAATTATGAACTCACCATCATGGCATGTCCATCCTGTCTATTGCAGGTAACAAGATTTTATTATTATTATTATTATTATTATTATTATTATTATTATTATTATTATTATTATTATTATTATTATTATTATTATTATTATTTTGAATTCTTGTATATGTATTTTTTTTTTGTCTGTTGTTGTTAAAATGTGTTATGATTGATATCTTTTATTGAATGCAGCAATGTGATTGTGCAAGGTCTCACAATTCTTGCTCCAGTGACAGTGCCAAACACTGATGGTGTCAATCCAGGTAAAAACTTAAAAAAAAGTGATTGTCAGCTTTTGGCTTTAATAAATGGTTTTAGTGTTATTTTTCAATTGTGTAAAGTTTATTTATTCTGGTTCTGGTTATTTAACTTCTGATAGTTTCTGCTATAATAAATCACTTTCTTTAATCAGATTCATGCACAAACACTCGGATCGAGGACTGCTACATCGTCTCCGGGGACGACTGCATCGCCGTGAAGAGCGGTTGGGACGAGTATGGCATTGCGTTCGCGATGCCGACGAAGCACCTCGTCATCCGGCGCCTCACATGCATCTCCCCCTCGAGCGCCGTCATCGCACTGGGTAGCGAGATGTCCGGTGGGATCGAGGACGTCAGAGCCGAAGACATCGTGGCCATCAACTCGGAATCGGCCGTCCGTATCAAGACGGCGATCGGGCGAGGAGGGTATGTCAAGGACGTGTACGTCAAGGGGGTGACGATGAGCACTATGAAATGGGTGTTTTGGATGACGGGTAATTACGGTTCTCACCCGGACGACAAATACGACCAGAACGCGCTTCCTTTGATCCGGAACATTAACTACCGCGACATGGTCGCCGAGAATGTGACGATGGCAGCCAGGTTGGAGGGGATCCCGGGTGACACGTTTACGGGGATCTGCATATCTAATGTGACGATCGGGCCCGCGAAGAAAGCGAAGAAGGTTTTTTGGAATTGTACGGATGTTGAAGGGATTTCGAGCGGTGTGGTCCCACTGCCGTGTCAGGCGCTTAAAGATCAGGGTCCGGAGTACGCTACACCGTGTGAGTTTCCGACGGATAGTTTGCCGATCGATGATCTTGAGATCGACACGTGTACGTATAAGAGGAAGTTCAAGATAGGTGATCATGTGTTGAAAAATTTGTAATGGAATGTTAAATGATATTGATATGTGAAAAAGGCCTAATTTGCGTGTAAATGCAAAATTACATGCTGAATAAAAAATCTAAAACACTGATCTCTCTACTTTTATATTCTGATTAATTTAGGCAAAATCAGAAGTAGAAATTAGCATTTAAAAACAATAGGTTCAGTAGAATGGTACTTCAACTCAAATATAACATATTTAAATTAAATAGCGCCTTATAATCAAGAGTAATAATTGAAATTAAAAGGTTCACAAAATCATATTTCCATGCTCAACAATTTACTTAGATTAACATCAAAATATCATTTTACATCAAAATATAATAACATTTTTATTCTAAAAAAAATTGAAATAACATTCACTAAATGAATGAGCTTATTAATAATCAACCAAACCAAAGGCCACACGTTTTATATTATAAATGCAGATTGTTGGGAATATGACAAAAGAGCAGAAAAAGGTTCTCCTATTCTTTTGGACGTCGATCAAATATTTACCTAACGACATTGATCAACCCAGCAAGGGAGGGCATAGTGCAAAACATGTAGGGTTTAATGGGTCCTTTGGCGGTTATGCAGCTCCGAATTCCTATCCGAACATGCAAGCCCCGAACCCCGGTCCATATGGCTACGGTGCTCATCAACATTTTCCGAATATGTCGAACCCGAATCCCAGCCCATATCAAGTTCCCCCGTTTATAATTTCAATCATGCTCCGAATGTGAATCCGAATGGTAATGAGCCTTCTTTCGCAAGGCTCGAAAAAATGGTAAGCTCTTTTCCATCGAGTGCGAAACAAACCTGCTCAGGGCCGCTATCCGCCCTGCTAGGCAGGGCATTTCCTTGACAACATGTCCATAATGGCTTTAACTTTCTCTGGATTGGCCTCGACTGCGAAAAATAATTTCTACCCTTAACGAAAACGCTCTCCATCTCTCCAAACTCCTCCTTCCCTTTGTTTTAGATTTTTTCAATGAGCGAGAAGAGACAGGCAATAGGTACCATTTCTAGAGACAGCATCTTCTATTAACTAAAAAAACAAATCAAAACACTCAAATTTTTTAGATGTTCCAGTCAATACATATTAATACAAAAAAAAAAACATGAAATGTTATAAATACACTGGAAATATAAATTTTGGCAATGCACGTGATTAATGAACTGAGTCTGGATAAAACACAAGTGATTCTTTCCAAATTAGCTCCTTAACATTTTCTTCGCTTATTGAAGGCTTCTCAAAATCAAAGCTGAAAGGCGCAGAGCAAACCGGCTCATCGTTTAGATCATGAAGAGTGGATAAATATGGATTATGGAGAGCTTGATCGACTGTACTATACAAAACTCCAATGGTTAGCAGAATAAAATAAAATTAAATTGGCAATGATAACCTGAAATTGTTGTTAAAAGAGTACCAGTTATACTTTGGCTGGGATCAAACACGAGCATCTTTCCGAGCAAATCCAATGCTAATGGAGACATGTTAGGAAATCTTGCCGATAAATTTTGTTTTGGGAAAAAAGGGATTTGTTTCACGTATTTTCGAGCATAATCGCTTCGTAGAAATTTAAGGCTCGTTTCATCTGGTGTGCCTATTAGCTTTCAGATAGAAAAAAAGAAATAAAATTACATGTAACTACTATCCATTTCCCATCTTTTGTATGTCATTTTCACTTTCCCCCCTTGAAACACTTTGGAGCAAAAACCGGAGGAAAAGGGTTGACATAATATTTGTTTAGGATTATTAAATGCTGGACTAATATATACAAAAATCAAACGAATACCATAAAAAATGGTGCAAAATGCAAAATTTATTCCTTTCTATTTACAAATTTGGTCGTGGAGGCCTATTTCAGTATTATGCTTATTCCAAAGATGCACTTCATAGAAAATTACAATATAAAAATCGTTATTTTGCTAAGGGGCCAAAAAAAAACAAAAAAAACAAAACGATTCAGACCAAAAAAACACAGAAATTTACAGACTTAATAATAATAATAATTAATAACAACAACAATAATAATAATAATAATAATAATAATAATAATAATAATAATAATAATAATAATAATAATAATAATACCTCTGTAATAATAATAATAGGTTCTCTGGTCATTATCTCAGCAAGAATGCAACCGACCGACCACACGTCGATGGCAGCAGTGTACTCCGAGCAATTAAGGAGCAGCCTAGGTGCTCGATACCAACGCATCACAACATATTTGGTCATGAAATCCGTTTCACACGTCGTCCTGGCCAACCCGAAATCTCCAATCTTAAGGTCGCAATTCGCGTTCAGAAACAAATTGCTCGGCTTAAGGTTGCGATGCAACACGTTCGCCAATTCATAGACTATGTACACATCGTTAAAGGCCTCTCTCTTTGGTGGCCTTATAATGTCTTTGACAGCAATAACCTGAGTGAAATAAATTAATAATAAAAAATAAAGATTACATGACGTTTTAGCTTGTTATTTTTTTTTAATACATATTTGACTATTTTTTCCCAATTGACATTGACTTAATTTCATTTCCTAATTACCATTAAGAGTATATAAGTCAAGAAATTTAATTCTTTGAAAATTTAACTTACATTTTCATGATCCAAGTGGCGTAAGAGCTTAATCTCTCTTAAAGTCCTTTTGGCATCAATTCTGTTATCAAATGCATTGCCAATTTTCTTGATTGCGATCTCCTCGTTAGTCTCTTTATTGATAGCAGCACTAACAAAATTAAATCAAAAGAAAATGATTAAATAAAAAAGACTGTCATAATTAGTGAAATCATCTTTTTGAGAAAGTGATTTAGTTCTATAAAAGGTTGACAATCAAAAGCAGGTAAGTGTAAAACTCAAACATAAGCATAATTAGAAATCCAAAATACCTAAATGAAGTAAAGAAAAGAAAGTGACACGACTTTGGTAAACCTAATCTCCTAACAGGTCAATCAAATTCAAGTCCTGCTAAAATCTGTATCTGATGCCCAGAAAAAAAATAACAAATAGGTAATCTTTTAAATAGGAATTTAAAAAATATATATATTTTTCCAATCGGATTTTTTTTTTTAGCATTTATTAAATAGTACTAACCAGACAAGACCATAAGCACCACGACCAAGAGGTCTTAGGGGAGGAACGTATTTACTGGGCACCTCAAATAAGTTACCGTACAGATTGTACCGCACGTATTTACCGCCGTGAGTTAGCACTCCACTTACGTTAGACTTGGTCGAATTTGAACTTGAGCCGTTTTCCGGAGCCATAAATAGAAACTAAGAAATGGGTTGTGGAGACATTGCAGAGGGAAAGCCGCGGCGGAGACGGCGGGGTTTGCGGTGGGTGTTTGAGAGTGCAAGAAGGGGGTTTGAGATTTGTTGGGTGTGAGATTTTCTTGGAAGTTGGAAATTAATTTGAATAG
>BMAC01000176.1:797832-889315 GCA_014905375.1 Phtheirospermum japonicum
CCCCGCCGATCAAATTAAATACATAAATAACAACCCTGTCAACCCTCAGCATCCCCATCCCCGATTCCTGCCGCTCCCCTCTCCCCTGGCCGATCTGGATGAATCGGTGATACAGGATGCTTTGCGCAGGTGGCGGGGAGGTTGGCCGAATTCTGGGGATTTGGATTTGGGGAAAGGATTTGGGGGAAGGGTTCTGAGGCTTTTGAGACGGCGGATAAGATGTTCTGAGGTTTGGTGAAAATATACGGGAGTTGATTTGGAATTTAACATGATTAAGAGCATTTGTAAAATTACCTAAAACCCCTTGTCCTTCCATATATATAATTTAATGAATTTAAAAAATAGAAAAATTCTGATCCACACATATTATTAGATCTAAGGTCAAGATTGGTCCCTAGGTTCACATATATTGACGGGGTTCTCATTTGAACCCAATCCTATATATGTATATGTGTATATATATATATATATATATATATATTAGTTTTGAGTACAATGTGTACAAGATATATCCTCGATAGTAGTATTCATCAATCTAATAAACGAAATTTCGCAGCTATCCGGATCTTCTATTTCCAAAAAAACTAACATATCATCATTAAATATATACACATATTCTGCATTGTAAATAATGATTTGGGAAAAAAAATTTATGCATCATGTATTATATTATACGGACTTTTTTACTTGTATTCTAATATGTGTTTTAAAAAATTTTAATGCATCCTGTATTTTATGGATTTTGAAAGTGCATTTTTCGGTTAGTCAACTCGCCCTACTCGTAGGAATTTGCGAGTGAAGTTGTATCGTTTCATACCCGTATACTTAGGATGCATTTTATTAAAATCGTATACTCCATGACGTATTTATCAAAACTTTTTTATTTTTAAAATTCAATAAATCTTTTCTTTTGAATATATTTTTAATGTATATTGTATCAAATTAATAGTTTTTTGATAACAAACACGGTTGTCAAGAAAAAGACAAATACACATGATTAAATTTTTATTTTTTAATATACCAAAGAATCTATTACGAGATGATTTAACAATTCAAGAGATAAAGAAAGTTGAATATTACATGTTAAAACTTAAGTATGTTATAAATATTGTCATATAAACAATATTCGGATTTAATATAATCCCATTTGCTTAATGATTTATATTTTTCTTATTAAATATAAAACAAGATTCAAATATTATATTTTTAAAGAAAAGAAATATATTTTGACAAGAAAATTGTATTATATTAATAGACAAAAATATTAATAGCGAGCCTCCATTATCTAGTCAAACATTCTTTTATGATCCATCGTTTTATTGTGGCAATTTTATGTAACGAAGAAAATCGCTGAAAATATGCCCAATTTCGAGCTGTTGACTACTGAGCAAGAACAAGAGGATGATGCGACTGATGTTGAGATTACGGATGCAATAAAGTCGGTTACTTGAAATGGCCCTAGAGTAACTGCTTAGCCACCTGAGCCATTTGACTTCTTGAATGGATGGGTTATTGACGAGAATGTTGATTATGTCTCTCAATTTATGTTGATGAACAAGAATATCCTTTTAAGTATGGATTCTCAGCATAGGGATACTACCTCTATGGTTTTGGTATCGTACCAAAGAAATTGTAAGTTATTTTTAATAATATCACACATTTTACTTTTTGTATTGATTAATTGTTATTGTTTTAATAATATCTGTTTGTTTTTGTTTTTTGGAAATGAGTGGATGTTTCGATTTGATAGAGTGTATACAATTAGAAAGTGCAATAATACCTGGGTCCATATCTTTCTCTCTAGTTGATATAGAATACAATCAACACCATTATCCAAAACAGTATTACAAAGTATCACAAATACTATCAAAAGTATCACAAACGGTACTCAAAGTATTACACAAATAGAAAGTGTAGTAATACTTGGGTTCATATCTTCTGCTCTAGTATGAATGTCCTCCATATCTTCTAATATTGAACTATTCTCCATATTTTTTGCAGTATAGACGCACTCCATATGCATCGATAAAAATTAAAAATTAATAGAGAAATTAGGTTTTCAATAAATTTTCTCCAAACTTTTCGAAATTGAAGAGAGTTTTTATTACCTAAATCATCAATTCGAGTCATAGGTTTTGAAATTAGTCACGACAAATGCCGAAATAGGATTCCTAATCTTGCTTCGATTGCGGTTTTATCTTATGTCATAGCGTTGCAACCTCGAATTTATGCTTTGATTTTTGTGTTTTGTACGTTGTCGTTCATCAAAAATTGCTTCAATTTGTTGTCAATTTGCAGTTGTTTTTTTTTTTGCATGAAATTCGCTGTCAAATTGTGAAGAAGACGGACTAGACTTTTTGGGCAGCTGATAATGGGAAATGGGTTGGGTCCAGTTTTGGGCAGGGATTTTGGGCTGTTTCCTAGGTCTGGGTGTGAAAAGTGAGGTTGGATCCGATTTTGGGTTGTTTCCTGAATACGGATCAATTTACAAAATGGTAAAATGTAGTCTTAATGTTAATATACTCTTGCCTTTTATGTTCACCAGCATCTTTAGGAGGAATAAAGCCTTAATGAAAAATTTCACAATCTACGTAACATGATAATATCTATCGCTCTAAAAACCAAAATTTTCTTAATTTATGTATTCATACTAGAAATCGACCTGCGCTTCGCTGCGGGTTGTATATGTTATATATAAAATATTTAACTAAAATATAATTGTTTGCAAGAGCTTTAAATCTACTGTACAATTAGAAAAAGTCTTATAATTGTTACCTCTTTAATGGAACAATATACAACAATTTCATGAAAGAAACACGCAAATCAAGATTTACACTGCTTGCAGATGGATTGCATTATATACCATAAATATTATATAATCATGAATATATACCAAAGAAAATGTTTAAACCAATAAATACATGTAATTTAATAATTTAAAAAAACTTTATGGCTACTTAACACATAACAAATATAACTTTTAATACTAACTGTCATGATATAAACATCAAAACATTTGCAAAATCTTAATAAATCAGTTTCATATCCTTCTCCAAGACTTTGTCATGTCACATGTTGTCATGGTTCATTGTTCGGCGTATAAAATAATCAAACTAAGTGACATCACACACACACACGCACAAAAAAAAAAAACATGTTCCTCCATCACACAAAATAAATATAATCCCAACAATTATAGTATAACGGTCAGAAAATAGAAAAAATAAAATAGAGAGGAATAAGAAGATCAAGAACCATGAAAGCATTGTTTTAACATTCAATTTTCTCTATGAAGGACCATTTAATTCTTAGTTTTCCACCTTGGTAGAAAATAAAAAAAAATAAATAAAGAAATTTAGAAAATATAAAATAAAATCATAGAGAAAGGGAATAAGAAGATCAAGAACCTTGAGACGTTGTTTCAAGACCACGAATAACCTGAACCCTTCAAATCCTGGGTTTCTCTACCTTTTTTCATCGAATTGAACTTTAAAAAAATAATTAAGAATTAATAATACAAAATTTGGGTGAGAGAAAGAGAAAATACAATGATGAAAATAAACGTGAGATTTTGAGTTTTCTACACCTATCTTCATATTGGTTTAATTGTTTCGTCTTTCTAATAAACGAAGAAAATGTTATAAAAATGAGACTTTTTAGGCATTTAGTAGACTCTCTTATTTCTCAGTCTAGAATAATCTAGAATAAAGGAAAAACAAATCAGATAATAAAATGAGCCAACCAACGTGTGTTACTCATAAAATATAATTAAAAAAGAAATATATCAGAGCCAATAAATTAAGTATGGCTTGTAATGACACATGTGGTTGGAGTCGATAAGAATCTGGAGCGAGCCAAGAAAATGATTTGTTTTGTTTTGTTTTATTTTTGAAAAAATGAGACTCAGAATTAATATCACATTTCGGTCCATAAGAAGTGTCAGACCAAATTTTATATAAGAAGTAATAGATTTTTGGGCTTTTCTTTTAATTTACCAAAGTCCAACTACTTTAGTAAGCTCAATATTAACCAATAAATCAAAACTTATTTATTCATAATACCCGATCAGCCAACATTCAATTTTATTTAATTAAGAAGTGACCAATTAGTTGCTGACACATGTCAACTCATGAGAAGTTCACCTTAACTTTCCTATAATAGTATAGATATATTATAGATAGTAAGTTAGATAAAAAGATTTAAATATATTAACAATAATTAATCCTAACTTCAATTGTCGTAATCATATTGTATAATTGCTTCATCGTCATACAAAATAATTTCTTACGTTGGATTTAATTATTTGTTAAGAAGAAAACCTATAAATTATGAATACAAAACTAAAGAACAATATGTGAATGATATTATTTTAAATATACATAATAATTTTGAAATAAACTTAGAATAAAAATTATTATAAATTTAAAATAATGTAGTACAACATATGTAGGTAATATGAATTAGTAAAATTACACTAATTGATTTGATTTTTAAAATTCATTTCTTTAATTAAGACTTGTTAGAATAAAAATTATTATAAATTTAAAATAAAGTAGTACAAGATAAGTAGGTAATATGAATTAGTAAAATAACACTAAATGATTTGATTTTTAAAATTAATTTTTTTAATTAAATTAAGTAAACCAAACAATAAATAGAAAGAAAGAAATAAAAACAAACAAACATGAGTGGGTCATAAAATAAATAAAAACCAAAATAAAAAATACAATCCAATTACATAATGCCACTTTATGTAGATAATATGAATTAGTAAAATTACACTAATTGATTTGATTTATAAAATTTATTTTTTTAATTAAATTAAACAAACAAAACAATAAATGAAAAGAAATAAATAAAAGAAACAAATATGAATAGATCATAAAATAAAATACAATCCAATTACAGTCATCCTCTTGCCTATCATCTTCAACTTTCCTATACATAGTATAGATGTCTCTCAACAGATCTGAGGGGCTGACCCCAAATATACAATTTGTTGAAAGAAATGATTCTATGTTCACCCTTTGAATAAAAGAAAAATAAAGACAAACAACAGCCAAATTTAAAAATAATAAAAAAACTATTCCATTTGTATTCAGAGTAGATCGAGATTGGGATATCGGATGGATCCGAATATCACCAATTGTAATATCTCGGACCAATGTCCATGTAGCATATCATGCGTTCACTAACTGATGCAATTGTAATCAGGAACTCGCCGGCAAACATGGCTCTAACCCAACATTTCATAAGGTTTCCTTTTTTCTTTTCTTCAAAAAAAAAATGTTTTTGTTGGTGATTTGAGTTATGGGGTCGGTGGATAAGCTTGATTTTGAGAAGTACTCGAGTGTGTGTGTGTGATTTGTGTTATTTTTGGTATTTACTGAGAATTTAATTAATTGAATTTGCTGGGGATATTGATTGGTGTTTAGCTGTGAAGAATTGTGTTTTGATATGAAGTGACATATTTGGCAAGTAGTTGATGCCTTTGAGTATGAAAATTGATGCACATTTCATGTTTGATGAATGGTTTTGGCTTATTGTACTGAGATCTGGCACTGGCACCATCTGGCTGGTTGTGTTGAGATTTAACCTGTGAATAGACCCCTTCATTTTTAGTGTTAAATTTGCTTTGCTTGATGCATTTCTTGTTTCCAAATGCAGTATGTCTTGTAGAGTTCATTGTGAGTGTGACCTTACTCGAATATTTTTTGACACGTTTTTGTATGATTTTTGGTCGATTGCAGATAGATCTAAGGGATAAGCCTGCGCTTGAAAAGCTTTTTGCTTCTGAAAAGTAAGTGTTGCTTGGTAAAGCATATCCTTCATTCATGAGTGCGAGATGCTCTGTTTTGTATCAAACTGCTTTCAAGTATCATGGCCGAAATACCTATTTTCCCCAATGCTCTTACTATATTATTCCACAGATAATCTGCATCTGCTGGGAAAGAACACACAATAATATGAAAACATAGGATTTTTCTATGAATTGATCTTACTTTTATTTTTCCTATTAACATTTAACTCTTAACATTTCAGCTTTTCCGATTTGCACTCGTAGGATTTTGACCCATCCATGAGGGATGTTTATGCATTTTTATTTCGTTCTCGATTACATGGAGGTTCTATTATTTACAAACTAAATTAATCAACTGAGATCCAAATATGTCTGTCGTCGGGACAGAATAAAATGGTTTTGGTATTAATTTGCCTTGTTCCCATCTGCATGTTGACGTGTTGACATCACTTTTGCTACTGATGTTGTACCCAATGAAGGTTTGAAGCTGTCATTCATTTTGCTGGTTTAAAAGCAGTTGGAGGAAGTGTGCAGAAACCTTCTTATAATAAATATCATAAGAAGTTTTTAGTTAGTTTTATGAAAATGCAAATGAGTTGAAAACTAATAAGATTACCACTCAAGGAAAATATCATCTTGCTGCTGCATGATACCCATTTTAGTTTCATATTGCATTTTCTGTTTTCTTTTTCCGAAACTCTTTCTGGATTTTCAGCTTGTGTTTTCATCGTCAGCAACTGTATATGGTTCGCCGAAAGAGGTTCCATGCACAGAGGGCTCTCCCATTAGTGCTTTGGATCCTTATGGACGGACAAAGGTGACTTTAATGTTATTTTTTGACACATTTTGTGAATGAAGCGTGGGTGAATATTGAAATTTATTGAAAAATGTGCAATAATGATTAGTGATCGGATGATTATGATTTGGGAAAAAAAAAAAGATTGAACATGTGGGAGGATCCAAACAAATTTTGATTTCATTTCCCCAAGTGGGAATAATGTAATATTTGGATTTTTTTAAAAAAAATAAAATTCTAAAACAATCAACCAACTAGTGGAAAATTTCCAGAATTAATGGCTTACAACTTCACCCGAAGCATCACACTTTTGATAGGGGTTTTCTGCTATAAACAAGATCGACCTGACAATTGATTAAAAATTTCAGTTTTTTATTGGAGAGATATGCTGTGACCTTTACCAGTCGGACAATACGTGGAAAATAATATTACTGAGGTATCCCAAACAATCTCATGCCCTTTGTGCAACAAGTAGCTGTTGGAAGGCGACCTGCACTTACTGTTTTTGGAACTAACTACGGTACAAAGGATGGAACAGGGGTAGGTTCATTAGACAGCTCGTAGATTTAAGTGAAAATATATATGCATATATAATAATTTTTCTGAACATGTAATTTTCATTTCAGGTACGTGATTATATCCATGTAGTGGATTTAGCAGATGGCCATATTGCTGCTGTGAACAAGCTATCTGATCCTTCTGTAGGTATGAGCCCTGATTTGAGTATTCCTATAATTTCGTTTTCCTTAAACAGAAGTATATTGCTTTGCATTGTTGTCAGCAAGTTTGTCTTGTTATCCTTTCAATAGCGTTCTTGATTATGTTTTTGTTATGCAATTAGGGTTCTATAATTATCCTTTGTTGATTATGAAATTATTTTCACGCAATAATTAATTTGTGCTAGGTGAATTGGTTTACTTATGTTTTAGGTTTGTACAATGGACTTTTCCCTTTGGGGCTTAATTTGGATGATTTGTGTAAACTGCAGGTTGTGAGGTGTATAATATTGGGACTGGAAATGGTACATCTGTCTTAGAAATGGTAGCAGCATTTGAAAAAGCATCTGGGAAGGCAACTTCTTGAAATCAAGACTCCTGTTGCTTCATATTAGTCTTGTTGACCATTCTTTTGTTATATGGTAACATTTCAGAGTGTCGAATTCTTTTTGGTCCATTTAAAACTTGTTGAATACTTGGTTTGTGGAAAATCCCATTGGTGATGGCTGCACGACGACCTGGTGATGCTGAGGTTGTCTATGCTGAAACAGACAAAGCAGAACGAGAGCTCAATTGAAAGTATATGCCAATTAAATATATCGCAATTAGCATTGCTGTCATAACATATCACTTTGCTAACTAAATCTTTTGTTGTATCTGAAGTGCAAAATATGGCATTGATGAGATGTGTCGAGACCTAGGGAACTGGGCTAGCAAGAACCCTTGTGGTTACGAGCCTTCTAATTGATGTTTCACTAAAGCTCTCGGGAAGAGTTGACTGTGGCGTAAACTGGGATTGGAAATGTTTTTCTATATGTTATGTTGAGATTGTTAAGCTTAATACAGAAATGCCGAGAGCAGATATAGTAAATTCTAAGACTCTTGTTGCTTCAATTGAGCCATTTTTAACTCTTACCTTTGTTCCTCTTGCTTGCTTAGTTTAGTATAGCTTCCAAAATTCCTGGTCCATCTATTGATTTGAATGGAATTGCTTGGCAATCTGGGATTTCTGTTYTTGCATATTATTTAGTTTTCGTTGCATGTTTTTTGTTATTAACAAGTTCAGATAAGTTTTGTTTTTCTCCCCTCTTTCGATAAGACAATTAACTTGATCCTTTTTAACATTCAAATACTGTATATGCATATTTTTATGAATGTACTACTCACACTTTTTTCTTTTCTTTATTATTATTATTATTATTATTATTATTATTATTATTATTATTATTATTATGACTGTGGCTCCGGTGATGGTGGTGGGGGTGGCGGCTCGTCGCATTGATTGGCTGAGATGATTATTTTTCCGGTAAGGGCTTGGAGATGGGACTTTTGAATTCTCATAGTTTTTGTGATTGTTGTGAGCTTGAGAGGGTGTGGTGAACATGAGAAGAATGGCCAAGGTTAATAAAATGAATTTGTTGGCTGACATTTTGAGGGTGATCGATTTGTTAATACTCATGTGGCGTTTTTATAGTGGTTTCGGGCGAAATTGTGGCGAAGTGATTTATTAAATGGAGAACAAAACAAAATGTTGTGAATATGAGCTAGTATGTGTGACAGAGTAGTAACTGACCATATTGATGGTATGGAAAAGAGGCCAGAAATAAGCAATTGGTGTTGGTTGTATGTAACCATCATTTTGCTTTTGTTATGTTTTCCAGGGTTGTCTTCTACTTAAACTTGGGCTGCTGCTAAAAATGCAGCACATTTATGGTTTAAATTAAAGGTCTTGTTTTCGTTTTCCGTACAAATACTGAAACATGAAGATGGATAAGGTGGAAATTTTAATTATTTATTAGATGGATATACCTGATAACTCTTTTATTATAATGAATATCTAGCTCCTTCACAAAATTGTTATTGTACATTTTTACCTTTGCACGCATCTGTCAAATATAACTGAAAAATGTAAAGGTAGAACTTGAAATAAGTGACAATACTGGCAATTCGCATTTATATAACCAAACAATAACAATAACATGATAATCTCACTCTAGTTCATTACAATTATTTTCTACCGTCCCAACATTCTGTTTATTAGTGCATCCATACGCCCGAACAAAGCTACTCTCCAGTTCCTTTTGAAGACTAAAATTCCAAAAAAGCCCCAAAAGCCGGTGGCAACACCACTTAGTATAGATCCAATCAGGTAAATCTTATCAGCTTCGTCCCAATCATCATCATCCCCTCCATCACTTTCAACAACAGGAGGTGTTTCATTATTATTGTGGCATTTCTTCAGTAATGGAGCTCCACAGAGTCCATGGTTGCCCTCATAAATCAAAGGGTTGTTAAGAGTTTGTAGCTGAGGTCCTGTTGGGATCTGTCCGGACAAATCGTTGTTCGACAAGTTCAAATGACTTAGAAAAATCAACTTTGATAAGCTCTCTGGAATTGTTCCGGACAAATTGTTGCTAGAAAGATCAAGTGATTCCAATGTCTGCATATCCCCAATCTTTCTCGGAATTTTTCCTCCCAGATGATTATGAGACAAATTGAGTCCAATTAAGCCGGTGAGGTTTGTCAGCTTTGGAGGGATATATCCGTCAAGATGATTGCTTGAAAGATCCAAAGTGACGACAGAAAATGTTGTCTTGGTGTACTCCATCATCACTCCTTTCAGCACTACACTCAAACTCAAAATGAGCGTTGGTAAATTTAAAGCCCCTGCAATAAAGAAACATTTTTATCAAAGAAAAATTTAACTACGACAATATGTTTGATGACAATGTTTCTTATCGGCATAATATAAAATTCTCGCCTACTGCATATATTAAGAGATCTTGAAGTCATTATTAATTATCACAATAATATTTAACATACAAAATTATCACGATTTTCAAACTTGTACTTTTCTTTTCACCAAAGAAGTTTTTTTTTTTAAAACAAATAATTATTTTAAAAATTGAAGAGTTTATGAACTAGTTGAATTATAACAACCGAAGAATTTTACTGATCTATTGAATGAAAACTCACCACCCTTGAGCATTCTTGGGAACTTGCCAAAGCAGTGTGGAATGTTGCCCGTCAAATTGTTTTGTGCAAGGTCGATTATTTGGAGTTCGGACAGTCGACAGTATACAGACGGGATGCCCCCATGGAACTGGTTATTCCTCAGTCTCAGAACTGCCAGATTAGACGGGTAATTCCAGTGAGGTAATTTCCCAGATAGATTATTGTCTCCAACATCCATAAAAAATAACCAACTGCAATTGCCCAAAGTAGTAGGCAGTTGCCCCGTAAAGCTGTTGTTGTTGAGAGTCAAATATCGCAATTTGTAAGCTCCACCAATGAAGTTCGGAATGGGTCCCGAAAACTGATTAGATGACAACATTGCAAATTGTAAGGAAGGAAAGTTCCCCCGGCAGTCTGGAATATTGCCTGATAATTGGTTGTTGGAGAGATCCAGATATAACAAACCTCTCATTTGGCACAAGCAATCAGGTATTGAACCATTTATCATGTTACCTGAAAGAGATAACACTTCAGTCATGGAACTAAGCCATTTTGGCAGCACTCCTGTGATGCTACAATTTGATAAATACAACACGGTGAGCGCCTTTTGGGTTTGAAGCCAATCTGGGAATCCCTGGCCTCCGATTTTGACAGATCCCCTGTCGAGATATTTTAGTCGAAAAGGAGGCACCCAATCATATCCCACTCTCAATTTCAACATGTTATTAGACCCCACAGATAGGACTTTTAACTTTGAGAGGTTAGCAAAGTAAGCCTCTGTGAGTGTACCTTCGAAGGTATTATTATATAGACGAATCCTCTCCAGATTTGATAGTTGTCCTAAAGAAACTGGAATTTCCCCGCTAAGTTGATTACTAGAAACATCAAACTCTTTTAACTGCTTTAATTCAAAAACCTCCTCAGGAAAATGACCATAAAACTCATTATCCCCCAACTTTAGACTCTCCAAATTTTTACTCCAACATCCGGATACGTTTTTAAAGGCACCTGCAATGTCCCCATGAAAATGATTAAACCCAAGATGCAATGATTTCAAGTGGCATTTATCCCACAGGAAATCAGAGATCCAATCTGCCTTGTGGTGAAGGGAGTTAAAGGAAAGGTCGAGATGGAAAAGGTTACTCGATGTTACAAAATGAAGGTCAGGAGAAGAATTATATTGGTTGTGTGAAAGGTCAAGATAAGTCAGTGAAGTCGTGTTCTGGAGAAAGCAAGGGAATTCACCTTCAAATGAATTCCAGTTAAGATCAAGGTGTTGGACATTGGTAAATAGTGGTGTAGAGTTTAAGCAATTTGTATGAGGAGGTAGATTTGTGTTATCAAGTCCACTCCCATACAGGCGTAACTCTACCAGAGAAGGAAGCGTGCCGAGTACCTCATCTAGATGTTTTGTTGTGCTGAGGTTGACAAGACCCATGTCAAGATACTCCAGTGATGAAAGATTACGAGCCCACGAGAAATCATCGACTCTTAGATCTCCATATGAGAGATCAAGTGTACGCAAGCTTGATAGGTTGCCAAGTTGGTGCGGAACAATTCCGGCAAATCCGGCATGGGAGAGATTAAGATATTGCAGCTGCTTCATTGATCCGAGAGACGCTGGAATCGAGCTTCCATTGAAATCATTAAAACTCAAGTCCAGGTCACTCAAATACTTCAATTTCAATAGGGATGAATCAACCATGTTACCACGTAACACCGTTTCTTCGTATCCCATTATGTTATCGATCATTCTGCCTTTGTTTCTGAGATGAAGCCCGGTAACATGTCCCGTAGCATCGTCACACTCGACACCTTTCCAGTTACAACAGTCGTCGTCGTTGGTCGTCCATGACGACAGCCTATTGGAAGGGTCTGACAGGCTTGCTTTGAGTCTCAGGAGAGCTTTCCTCTCACTTGGAACGCAGTCGAAAGTAACATTATTTTTCCGGTAAGGGCTTGGAGATGGGACTTTTGAATTCTCATCGTTTTTGTGATTGTTATGAGCTTGAGAGGGTGTGGTGAACAGGAGAACAACGGCCAAGGTTAATGAAATCAATTTGTTGGCTGACATTTTGAGGGTGATAGATTTGTTAATACTCATGTGGCCTTTTTATAGTGGTTTCGGGCGAATTTGTGGCGAAGTGATTTATTAAATGGAGAACAAAACAAAATGTTGAATATGAGTAATTAAGCTAGTAATTGACCATATTGATTGATGGTATGGAAAAGAGGCCCGAAATAAGCGATTGGTGTTGGTTGTACGTAACCATCATTTTGCCTTTGTTATGTTTTCCAGGGTTGTCTTTTACTTAAACTTGGGCTGCTGCTAAAAATGCAGCGGTGGTCCATTTTTGCTGCACATTTCTGGTTTAAAGGTCTTGTTTTCGTTTTCCCAAAATTTAAGATGTATAAATAGTGAAACATGAAGATGGATAGGGTTATTAGATGAATATACCTGATAACTCTTTATATAACCAAACAATAACAATAATATGATAATCTCACTCAACACTAGAGGTGCAAACTCATTACAATTATTTTCTTAGGTGTAAAACCTACTTCATGTATTAAGAAAACTTGAAGTCATTAAGTACTACACGAAATAATAACATATTGGAATATTTATACTATATTAATAATTTATTTAATGCCAAAATTGTAATTACATATGATCTAATAAGAAAAAAGACGTTTAGATAGTTTAGTAGAGAAGGATTCTAATTGTACATTAAAAAATTAATTGCGTGACACCGTAACAAAGAAACATACAATTAATTATTGACGAGACTTCTTATGTGTGGGAAAGCAGAGAGGACTCTAATTGTACATTAAAAAAATAACTATATAATTATACAAGATGACTATTCTAATTGTACATTAAAGATTATGTAATTACATGTAAGAAAGAAAAAAAATACCTAATTACAAACAAAATGACATCTTCTTTTTCGCCAAGATTAAAGATAAAATTTCTTTTATAGGACTCTAGTTGTACAATAAAACAATAATTACTCAACTCTTTGTTATAAAATATATAATTTACATAATTTATATTATGCTAATGTCATAAACTATGATTTTTTATATTTTCAAAGAATACGACTTAACTAAAAATATATTCTTGTATTTTAGAGTAAGTAGTCAGCCACACATGATAATTTAATTTTTTATGTGGGCTTGAGATAGCTCGAAAAATATTATCTGAAAAATATTAAAAAAAAAAAATTTTGTATCGATATTAAAAATATATATTTTGTATTGATATTAATATATTTTTTAACTAAAATATTAATGAATGCAATTTGAGATTTGAAACAATTTGGGTTTGTAGACAATGACATCAATTATGATTCTTGAGATTAAGTATTGTTTTGCACGATTTCTAAATAGTAACAAAATGCATTATTTTATAAGATCAATTAAAATATATTTTATTGCGTGTTTTTGTATAATTCAATTAAAATAAGTGGTCAAAGTAATTTTGATAATAAGTAACAAATTTAATAATGTTGAAGTCAAAATTAAAAGAATAACAAAAAAATGTAAAATAAAATAACAAAAAACTCATAATAAAAACCAAAATAACATATAATTAAGTAATTATATATATATATATATATATATATATATATATGTATATTATTTAAATGATCTTATTATTTTAATATTTTAATATTTTTTATTTTTCCTCTCTCTCAATATAAATATATGTTCACTCACGAAATGTTTTTATGAAAATAAAAGAAAAATTTTAGATGTTGCAGTGAAAGACTAACCACAACTTCCGTTACAATTAGTTCTCTTCATATTTGGTTTTATATACAAATCTTACTTATACTTACAGTGTTCATACTGATCCATTATAAATTCCTGAATGACAGTAAGAATTATGTGTTTTTTTTGGTATCCTATTTCTTAAACAATCTCAGCTTCTATCAATCAAAGAGCTATTTAGCTACTGATTGTGATGTACTTTGCCTATTTTAGCCCTATGTGATTAATTCTGAAACCGACCTACTTGACCTCAAACAGATTTAGGCAGACAAGAAGCAAATGACAAAGAAACATTTCAAACTAATGATAAAAACAGTCTGCACAAATCTGGAAAAATGAATTCTTCAAACAGATTTTGGCGGACCGTAAAAATGTAAATAAATAAATAAATATATAAACAAACAATCTTACAGCCTGTAAAAACTTGGTGTGTACTGGCAAATCCAAATATAGAAAAACAATGAAATAAGAATTATATATATTCTATTACCAACCATACACAATTAATTAATTAAAAGGACGAAACATCATGTAATGAAAAATAAATAAAACATGAGCAAATTTTTACTATCGAAAAATGTCCGAGTATCGAGAGACTGATGATGATCATAAATTCTCTATATTTCCCCCCTATTTAAAGATTAAAAAAAATTATAATAAGAAAAAGAAAAAAAAGAAGCTCATAGCACACACCTGTTGGTGAAGAATTAGATAAGCTAAGAAAACTGTCCAAATGTGGAAGCTGGGAGACCTTGGAAATGCTTACTATATTGGGAAAGCATCATAGATTCAAAAGAAATAAAGCTGCAGCCTAGCCATAACAAGAACAAGAAAGCAACAGCAATAAAATATGACTGATCCACGAGAATACAAGATGAGGTATAAATACACACCAATTGACATGAAGAGTTTGGCTCGTGGCAGCTAGTGCATGCATGGTGAATATATTCCAATAGTGAATAATTTTGAAACCGACCTATGAGCACTCGAATGGACTTGACTTGACTTGGAGTAAACCCCCTGTACATTTGCGTGGACTTTACAAGATACTTTCGTGACTAAATTTTGGGTTTTAATTTTAGAATTAAATATTAAGAATTTATAGACTTTCGTGTTATAAATGAAAATATGTTCAGTTTTATTGAAAAAAAATTATTTGTGGTCCATTATATTTACAATTTTTCAAAAAAAATAAAAAAAACAAAACATTACATTGTTCAATATCAAATCGCATTTACTAAATTAATAAATTTGATAAATTTATCAATTTAGTGGACGCGATTTGATCCGGGCAATATCACATATTTTTTGAACAATGATCAATATAATAAACAAAAAAATAAATATTTTCTTTTAATTTATTCCTTGTATATTCATTTTCGAAGATGAAAATATGTTATACATCCATACAAAATATATATATATATATATATATATATATTGATTTGTACTTATTTAATAAGGGCGTTTGTTACAAAATGTATATTATATAACCAATAAAATAACAGACAAATATAATATTAAATTTAGAAATTTGACTATATAGATGAAATATTCCTAAAAACAATAAAGGATTATGTTTGTAAAAACTCGCTAGGCTGTAATCGAGCGTCGGACTACCACCTATCGGATAGGGCGCCTAGGTGCCACCTGGAATATTTTTTATTTATTTATTGTTTTTTATATATATTTTTGGCCATCTAGACCGCCTAAGCCGATTTTTCGGTCGGACCACCTAGGCGCCTAACTCGATTTTGAGCTGCTTAGGCCGATTTTTCCGGCCAATTTTTGAAAAATCACATCGCTTAAGGACGCCTAGCACCTAGGCCGATTTATTCAACAATGATGGGATAGTTTTTTTAATGCATTTTATAAATAGATATGCGTTGTTATAGTGCGACAAGTATTTTGGTTTGAGCAACTTCGATACAAGATTGTATTGCACTTATAAAGCAAATGATATTTATATAATAACAAACAAAAACATTTTCAATATACAAATGTTATGTATGTGATTATTTGATTTTTAGGAGAAATAAACAGAGAAATAAAATAATTAATTGAATTAATGATAGATTATATTCTCAAAAATAATATCTACAATTTGTCATTTGATGCAAATCATACTTCGCTTTTTTCGCTAAAGACTTCCTACAAACAAATTATCATGGGTTGAAATTTGCACAGTTATAAATTCAAATTTGTGCACAGGTATGACATGAAATAGACTGATCACAGAGAAATTGAAATAATTGTAAAGTAAAGTAAAATTTTATTTAATTAAATATAATAAGAGTTATACTCTTGGCTTATTACAATTATAATTCTTAAAGTTTCCAATTCTCCTTTCTTATTTTTTATAATTCTGTATTTTTTGTTAAACTAGTAATATATTTGCATAATGTTATCAATATAATGTTTACAACAAAAACTTTAATTAAAATAAAAAATAAAAATAAAAACATGTTTTTATAACACTTGCACAATTTCGTCTTCCCAAGCTTAACAAGAATCCGCATGTTCTACGCATTCTAATTTGTGGATGCAGGGAAAGGTGTGAAAAAATATGACTGCATAAGATATTAACAACCAATATTTAAGAAGATATTTAAGAAGGATACACCAACAAATACCTTATGTACAAATAAAAAAACTGAAACATGAAAAAAATCTAATTATGAAAATATTAAATCTTTATTTTTATGAATATCTTGTTCCATGACAATAAGCGATGATACTAGCAATCCGCATTTATTCAACTAATAAGAAAACAAACATAATATAATCTCCCTTGACATTAAATGTAAAGATTTACTGGAATTACTTCATGAAACCATACATTAAAAAAATATTCTGACAATAAGCTGCAAACATGCTCACCTAAACACTCTATCGTCCCAACATTCTGCCTATTACCGAGTCTATATGGCAGAACAAAGCTAGTTTCCAACTCCTTTTAAAGACCAAAACTCCCAAGTAACCCCAATATACAGTTGCAACACCACTTATTATAACACTACAAGAAAAGGAAAATTGACGTAAAATAATTCTTTAATCGTCTTTTTAAAAGTATTTTTAAATCGAAAAATGTAAATGTGAACATGATAGTGCAAATTCTGGGGTGGATGTAAAGAAATAAATATCATAAAAAATGCTTGTTTTGCTTCCTTTTCATATTGTTTACTTTTTTGTCAATACCTCAGGACTCACATTAATATGTTCACATTTACATTTTTTCTAATTATTTTAAAAAAATTAAGTATTTTAAAAAGACGATCGAGTGATTATATTGACTGAGACTAATAAAATCATCGATGAGTTGAGACCAAATAATTAGTTGAAATGTAATTATAAATGATTATATAAACAAACATAAATACTTTAGGAATATAAGCCATTACTAATCAACCAATATACCCATGTTTTCATTTCACCCCAACTTTTCAACACCAAATACAATTTCAGGATGAAATTCATGAAATTGTTATGATCAGATTTTGCAATCGTGCATGTTTATGATTCTCAAATTAATAATGAGAACTACTATCCGTTTGATGCTCGGGTAACTTTGATCCAGTGCCAAAAATAGGGCAATATTTTGTGAAAATGGGCTTAGAAATCGAGAATTTGAAACACGATAAGTCAGATGCTCAAAAGACGATCGAGGGATTGGTTGTGCTAATAAAATTATTATTATATTTACCGACGGACATCAAATCCGTCGGTAAAATGAGAATTTTCTTTTTATTTAGTTAATTGCCGACGGACGGTTGTCCGTCGGTAAATCTCAAAAAAATAAGATTTCCGACGGTATTTTACCGCTGGCTAAACCCGTCGGAAATGCCGTCGACTGTCGGCAATAGAAATTACCGACAAAGGATTCACCGACGCTGCAAATCCGTCGCTAAGCCGTCGGTAAATCACTTACCGATGGATTACGCCATCGACAATCCCATGTTATTTTGTAGTGTAAACTATAATTATAAATTATATCCTAAATTATTACATAATTATAAATGAAACCCTAATTTCAAATTAAACCTGAATTAAGCTATAATTATAGATTATAGCCTAAATTATTATATAATTATAAATAAACTCTAAATGAAACCCTAATTGCAAATTAAACCTAAATTAAATTATAATTATAAATTTGACTCTAAATTATTACATAATTATAAATTATACCCTAATTGCGAATTAAATCTGAATTAAACGACTATAATTATAAATTATACCCTAAATTATTAAATGATTATATATTATACCCTAAATGAACCCTAGTTGCAAATTAAACCTAAATTAAACTATAATTACAAATTATACCTTAAATTAGTACATAATTATAAATTATACCCTAAATGAACCCTAATTGTAAATTAAACCTAAATTAAACTATATTATAAATCATACCCTAAATTATTACATAATTAAAAAGTATACCCAAAATTGCACCCTAATTGTGAACTAAACCTAAATTAAACTATAATTACAAATTACACTCTAAGTTAATATATAATTATAAATTATACCTTAAATTAATATATAATTATAAATTACACCCTAAGTTGCATCCTAATTGTAAATTATTTATAAATTAAACCCTAAATTTAATCATATTGAGGTAATTAACCATAAACCCATTCCAAACCCTAATCCATAAACCCTAATCTTAAACCTTAATCCATAAAATTAACAAAATAGAATCCAAAAACATAAATTAAAACTCACCTTGTGAAAGTTGGCGGGAAAGGCGGGCGGCGAAAAGCAAGTTGTGAATTTGGGCTGCAAAGGCGGGCGGCAAAGGCGCCTCCTCGGTTGCTGTGGCGGAGAGTGGCTGCAGAGAGCGACGGCGGAGAGTGGCTGCGAAATTGAGCTGCGAAGAGCAAGGACGCCAGTTTTTTTTTCTTCCTTTATAGAAAGGACCGAGGGCAGAAAAGCCCTTGGAAAATCCATCTGAATTAACGAAGGATTTAATTTCCCTTTGATTTTTTCAAGGGGATTTTCTTCCCTTCGGTTTTTTGATTTCCTGGCAGCCCACGATTTTTTTCGAGAGTATTTCCCTCCCTTCGGTATTCTCATATAAAAAAAATGAAAAAAAAATAGAAAATGCGTATTTAACGATCAAAATCTGACCCTTGTGGTTTCGGAATACCGAGACACACCCCTTGCCGCCCCATTCGTAAAATGATGGGATTTATTTTTATTTTTTTTTACGATTTTTCTATTTTTTTTCAACTTTTTATTTAAAATTCGAAAAAAATAGGAAACGCATATTTAAAGAAAAAAACACCCAACCCCCGTGGTTGCGAGACACCGAGACGCACCCCTTTTCGATATGTATGTAAAATGGTGGGATTGTTTTTATATTTTATGATTTTTATTTTTTTTTATTTTTTTCTGCCAATTTTTTAATTTAATTCAAAAAAAATTAGGAAACGCATATTTAACGATCGACACCCGATTCTCGTGGTCCCGAGACACCGAGACATACCCCTTGTCGGCTGGTTCTAAAAATGATGGGATTTATTTTTATCTTTTTACGATTTTTCTATTTTTTCAATCTTTTTCTAATTCGAAAAAAATAGAAAATTTGTATTTAACGATCTACACCCGATCCACATGATTCCAGGACATCGAGACGCACCCATTGCCGCCTCTTTCGTAAAATGATGGGATTTGTTTTTAATTCTTACGATTTTTCTTTTTTTTTTCTTTTTTATTTAAATTTTGAATAAAAATAGGAAACGCGTATTTAATGATCGACACCCGATCATAGTGGTTCCACGACACCGAGACGCACCCTTGCCCCCTCGAAAAAATCACGACGCTTCGTCGCTTTGCATTCCAACCGAACAAGTTGATCGATCGACTGTATCTTGATTGTTGGTCGAATTACACGATACGTGTGAATACGCACATGCTCGTTGATATCTTTCAATCGAAATCGGGTCAAAACCACCACACGTGCCTCAAATGATAGGATTTGTTTCATTTTTACGTTTTTTCTCTATTTGTTTTCGAAATTTTGAATTATTTTATAAAATAGAGGGGAGGAAAATCCCCTTGAAAAAAACTGAGGGGACCCGGCTACCCTTGGTTTTTTCCAAGGGGATTTTTATAAATTAGTAATATTTTTTTGAATTAAAAAAAAATCGAAGAAAATTCAAAAAAGATTGAAAACGCGTATTTAACGATCGACATCCGGCCCTCGTGGTTACGGTACCGAGACGCACCCCTTACCGCCCCTTTCTCAAAATGATGAGATTTGTTTTTATTTTTTTTTACGATTTTTCTGTTTTTTTTATTTAAAATTCGAAAAAATAAAAAAAATGCGTATTTAACGATCTACACCCTACCCTCGTGGTTCTGGAACACCAAAATGCACCCCTTGCCACCCCGTTTGTAAAATTATGGGATTTGTTTTTATTTTTTACGATTCTTTTACTTATTTATGATTTTTTTAATTTAAAATTTGAAAAAAATAGGAAACGCGTATTTAATGATCGACACCCGATCCTCGTGGTTTCATGGCAACGTGACGCACCCCTTGCTCCCTCGGAAAAATCACGACGCTTCGTCGCTTTACGTTTCCAACCGAACAAGTTGATCGATCTTATTTTGGTTGTTGGTCGAATTACACGACACGTGAGAATACGCAAATGCTCGTTGATATTTTCAATCGAAATCGGGTCAAAACCACCCCATGTTCCTAAAATGATAGGATTTGTTTTATTTTTACGAATTTTCTATTTTTTTTAATCTTTTAATTATTTTAAAAAATCGAGGGGACCCGGCTGCCCTCGGTTTTTCCCGAGGGGGTTTTCCCCCTCGGCTTTTTTGTAATTTAATTTATTTTTTTATTTTCTTATTTTCAAAAAAAATGAGTGGACAACTTTGCTCTCGGTTTTTCCAAGGGGTTTTTTGTCCCCTCGATTTTTTTTTTTTTTAAATCGAGGGGACTAAAATTCCCTCCGTTTTTTCGAGGGGATTTTCTTCCTCTCGGTATTTTCGAGGGGGATAATCCATCAATAACAATTCCCTCAAAAAGTTTTCGGTATCGCCTTCGATAATTATGGAGGCAAATATTGACGTCGTGTTTTTGAGAGATTTTTCGAAGAGTATTTATTCCCTCAGAAAAAACCGAAAGAGATTTTTCCCTCGATTTTTTCCTCCAAAAATACCGAAGGAAAACCGAGAAAAAAATTTCCCTCGATTTTTTCCTCACTATTTTCCTTTTTTTGTAGTGTCCTACAAGCAAATTATCATGAGTTGAAATTTGCACAGTTAAATAAATTCAAATTTGTATAACATGAAATAGGCTGATCACATAATTGAAATAATTGTAAAGTATAGTAAACTTTTATTTAATTAAATATAATAAGAGTTATACTCTTGACTTATTACAATTATAATTCTTAAAGTTTCCAATTCTCCTTTCTTATTTTTGATAATTATGTATTTTTTGTTAAACTAGTAATATATATACATAATGTTATCAATATAATGTTTACAACAAAAACTTCAATAAAAAATAAAATAAAATAAACATATTTTATAACACCTGCACAATTCCGTCTTCCCACGCTAAGCAAAAATCCGCATATTCTACGCATTCTAATTTGTGGATGCAGGGGAAGCTGTGAAAAAATATGACTGCATAAGATATTAACAGTCAATATATAAGAAGGATACATAAACAAATCTCTTATTAATACGACTAAAAGATTGATGTTTCAAGAAAATAGAATACTCTATTTTCTCATTTCACCTCATACATGTTTAAAAATCTCTCCTATATATTAATGTAAAATCCTCATATCCTTTGTGTCTGCTTCCAATGTTTCGTTAGCTTTGGAAAAAAATTTGGTGCTTCGGTGTCATCCTAACCTAATATTAACCTAATTTAGTATTTTTTCTTTTTATATATTTACCTACTTTAATACTTTCCTAATATTATATTTTGCCTAATTCAATATTTCTCTTTTATTACACCTTACCTACTATAATACTTTCTTTAATATATTTTGTCCAATTCAATATCTTACTTTTATTCTTCTAATATAAAAATATAAAAGAAATTATATTTTGCCTAATTCAATATTTCTCTTTTATTACATCTTACCTACTATAATATTTTCCTTAACATATTTTGTCCAATTCAATATCTTACTTTTATTCTTCTAATATAAAAATATAAAAAATTTATATCTAATTAGAAAAAACATATATAAGTTGAATTAATTTTTATTTACAATAAAATTTGAAATAATTCTAAATATTGATATAAGAAAAATATGAGTTATATAAAGTTATTACAAAAGAAAAATAAATATAAAAATATAAACTTAAAGTTTTTTTTATCTAATCCCAATATAATAAATTGAAAATAATATTAAAAATATATTTGAAAAACTATTGTTACACCAAACAAAAAATAAAAATAAAGTGAAACAAAAAAGATAACGTAATACTAATTAATACTAACACTAATAATAAATTATTATGCCTAGAAAAATAAATATTAAATTTATTCTAAATTTCTTTATCTAATTCAAATATAATGCATTGATACATATATATTATATATCTGCACGAACAAATTAGTATCTTACGCAGAAAAAAAAATATTACATATACTACAAGTTAGATGCACGACATTTTTTCAATAAAGTTATTAGTGTCTTATAAATTTAATATTTTATATCAGATATTCATATGTAACACGCGGATGTTGTATATTTTACATTTATATTCTAAATCTTTTTATCTAATTCAAATATAATGCATTGATACATATATATTAATTATATATTTGCACGAACAAGTTAGTATCTTACGCAGAAAATGAAATAAAATAATATTACATATACTACAAGTTAGATGCACGATATTTTTTCAATAGAATCATCAGTGTCATATAAACTTAATATTTTATATCACATATTCACATTCACATGTAACACGCGGATGTTGTATATTTTACATTTTTTCAAACTCAGTTTTATGCGGGTTTCTCCGTTATTATAAAATATTGATTAGACATCGATACAATGCGACACGAGTTGAGAATATGACATCCGTTTATGTTTTCAAAGTATGTAGGTAATATTATTAACGAATTTAATCTAAACATTAAAATACAAAATAACATAATAATAATTAGTAAGTAGAGATTAGGCACGGGTTTAAAATGTGACTTCTTTTAAATTTTTATAAGTATATAAATAAATTGTTAACGAATTGAATCTAAGTATGAAAATAAAATTTTAATAATTATAATAATTAATAAATAAATTAGACATATACAAGGCAAGAGTTGAGTATACATAATTTGAATTTCTTATTTTACATAAAAATTTGTAATTATTGTAAATATTTTTTATATTTATCTTTTGATAAACCCGTGTAATACACGGGTATTAAACTAGTATTTATATAATTAAAGATAAAAAAAATCATAACTTCAAAAATTTCAAATATTCTAATTAAAATCTCCTATTTTAACTTCAAATATTTTAAACTGTAGTTAGTTCAATGTTCAAGTTTAATTTTTTTTAATTTTCTTTGAATTAATTCAAAGTATTATTTATTTTTATTTTCGCAGTTACTTAACTATATTTTTTTAATAAAATAAAAAATAAATAAACATAAGAAAAAAAATCAAAAATATGAATTTTAAAAGTTTAAAAAGGAAGAAAAATCCGGCCAAATTGACCGTGGCCGAAGTGTGAAAATTGGCTGATTTCAAGGTTCAATTTTGATCCGAGGTTTCGAAACTGAAAACCGTATGAACATACGCAACTAGGTACCCAAATTTGTCACTTTTGTTTTGGAGTAAAATCTTGTGTCTGCAGAAGATGAGGGCCGTATTTACTGAATATTGCAATATGACCCCTCATCCCATCCCTCCAGTGCGTGCAGTTTCTATCCATTTTCAATTATATTGACCCGAAAAGACTGATTGAGATAAAAATCCTTTTTTACTTTCCAAAAGTGTAAAATACCGTAATATTTGCATAGAAGAGAAAATATGCTTATAAACAAATGTTTTAATCCATCCCAGTTATTGAGTCGAACTGGTTATGATTATTGTTCATGTAATATACACATATATTATTTGTTAAGAAATAAAAAACAAGTAAATAAAATAATTTATATTCAAATATCTCACATTTAAAAGTTATGAACATTTATAATATTCATTACTAATTTAAATCATATATTAAATTATCAAATATCATTAAAAAAAACTTGAAAAAAATAAACAAAGATTGAGGGGTTTGTTTTGGACAATTGTGCAATAGACCGTATTGGTCATTTTAATGGGATCTCTATTCGGTTCCACCCAATCTTCTTGGTCATTTTATAGGACTCTAACTCTAACTGTACAATAAAACAATAATTATTCCACTATTTGTTATAAAATATATAATTTACATAATTTATATTATGTGAATGTCAAATTATGATTTCTTTGTTATGAAATATATAATTTACATAATTTATATTATGCTAATGTCATAAACTATAATTTTTTATATTTTCAAAGATTACGGCTTAACTAAAAATATATCATTGTGTTTTAGAGGAAGTAGTCAGTCACGTGATAATTTAGATTTTTACGTGGGCTTGAAATAGTTCGAAAAATATTATTTGAAAAATATTAATAAAAATATTTTGTATCGATATTAATATATTTTCTAAGACATGTGAACAAACAAGAGATAAATGCAATTTGAGAATTGAAACAATTTGACTTTGTTGACAATGACATCAATTATGATTCTTGAGATTAAGTATTGTTTTGCACGATTTCTAAATAGCAAATTTTTTATTTTATTTTATGAGATCAATTCAAATAAAAAAGTATTGAATCATAATAATACTTGATAATAACTTTTGATCTCCAGTAAAATAAATATTAAAATATATTGTATTACGTGTTTTTGTATAATTTAATTAAAATAAGTGGTCAAAGCATTTTTGATAAAAAAATTTGATAAATCTAATATTGTTAATGTCAAAATTAAAAGAATAACAAAGAAACGTAAAATAAAATAATAAAAAACTCACAATAAAAATTAAAATAATATATAAGTAATTATATATATATATGTACATATATATACATATATATATTTTTATTATTCAAATGATCTTATTATTTTAATATTATCAATTTATTTTTATTTTCTTATCTCTCAATACCTCTATTTTTTATATTCACTCACAAAATGTTTTTATGAAAATATAGAAAAATTTTAGATGTTGCAGTGAAAGACTAACCACAATTTCCGTTACAATTAGTTCTCTTCATATTTGGTTTTATATACAAATCTTACTTATACTTACAGTGTTCATACTGACCCATTATAAATTCCTGAATGACAGTAAGAATTATGTTTTTATTTGGTATCCTATTTCTTAAATAATCTCAGCTTCTATCAATCAAAGAGCTATTTAGCTACTGATGGTGATGTACTTTGCCTATTTTAGCCCTATATGATTAATTCTGAAACCGAAACCGACCTATGAGCACTCGGATTGCCTTGACTTGAGTAACCCCCTTGTACATTTGCGTACACTTTCATGCGTACAAGATACATTGGTCTTGTATGGATATATTTTCATGACTAAATTTTGGGTTTTAATTTTTGAATTAAATATTAAGAATTTGTAGACTTTCGTGTTATAAATGAAAATATGTTCAGTTTTATTGAAAAGAGTTCATTTGTGGTGCATTATATTTAAAACTTTCAAAAAAAAAAGAAAAATATTTACATTGTTCAATATCAAATCTAGTTTACTAAATTAATAAATTTAATAAATTTGTTAATTTAGTGGATGCGATTTGATTTGGGCAATATCACATATTTTTTGAACAATGAATGATATAATAAACAAAAAATGAATATTTTCTTTTAATTTATTCCTTGAATTTCCATTTTTGAAGATGAAAATATGTTGTACATCCATACAAAATATATAATCTAACTTGACTTTTCCCGCCGTTTAAGAAAAGTATTGGAAACCCGTACTTATTTAATAAAGGGCGTTTGCTACAGAGTGTATATTATATAACCAGTAAAAGAGAAAAAAAAATATAATATTAAATTTGGAAGTCTGACTATATACATGAAACATTCTTAAAAATAATAAAGGATTATGTGGTTGTAAAATTCGCTAGGCCGTAATCGAGCGTCGGACTACCACCTATCGCCGAAGGCGCCTAGGTGCCACCTGAAATGTTATTTTTTTTAAAATTATTTTTGGCCGATTTTGGCCATCTAGACCGCCTAGCGCCTGCTTAGGCCGATTTTTCGGTCGGACCGCTTAGTCGCCTAACTCAATTTTGAACCGCTTAAGCCGATTTTTGAAAAATAACATCGGTTTAAGGACACCTAGCACCTAGGCCGATTTCTACAACAATGGTGGGATAGTTTTTTAATTGCATTTTACAAATAGGTATGCGTTATTATAGTGCGAAAAGTATTTTGGTTTGAGCATCTTTGATACAAGATTGTATTGCACTTATATAGCAAATGATATTTATATTATAACAAAAAAACTTCTTCAATATACAAATGTTATGTATGTGATTATTTGAGTTTTAAGAAAAATAAAGAGAGAAATAAAATAATTAATTGAATTAATGATAGATTATATTGTCAAAAAAAAAAAATCTAAAATTTGTCGTTTAATGCAAATCATATTTCTCGTTCTTAGCTAAGTCTTCCAACAAACAAATTGTCATGGATTGAAATTGGCACAGTTAAATAAATTCAAATTTGTGCATAGGTATGACATGAAATAGGATCACATAGAAATATGATTGAAATAATTGTAAAGTAAAGTAAAATTTTATTTAATTAAATATAATAAGAGTTATACTCTTGGCTTATTACAATTATAATTCTTAAAGTTTCCAATTCTCCTTTCTTATTTTTGATAATTCTTCATTTTTTGTTAAACTAGTAATATATATGCATAATGTTACAACAAAAACTTTAATAAAAAAAATTATTTTTATAACACTTGCACAATTTCATCTTCCCAGGCTAAACAAAAATCCACATGTTCTACGCATTATAATTTGTAGATGTAGAGGAAGCTGTGAAAAAATATGACTGCATTAGATCTCCAAAAATCAAACAACGACCTGATTGATCTCCAAAAAACTCCTGACGACCTGATAGATCCTGCAAATCAAAACCCAATTCAAGATGGTGAAAGTGTGGGACCTTCGATTTTTAAGTTAGAGAGTATTTGAGTGAGATGCAAGAGCTCAAAGAGAGAGATGAGATCTCAAAAACGTAGGATGTAAAATCAACTTAAAGAAAATAATGAGGCTCGAGTTCTCTTGTATATAGTTAAGAGAAATAACTGTAATACCCAATCGACTTAGAATTAGAATTTCTCATTCTAACTAACCGTAGAGCAGTCATATCCTTCCTGTTTTGCCCAATAATGTGTGCGGAGTTGGATAAAAACCAACTCTTTTAACTGACCAATAAAATTTATATATTAGAACCGATTAATTAATATCTAATTTATATATGGCACATTAGCCACATATATCTAACATATTTCTCCATAAAGATGCCATTCTGCTTGCTTCTTAGGTTCCAGAAAATTTACCATTTTACCATTTATTTCTGCAGTTAAAATTAAAGCCTCCTTTTTTTTTTTTCACAACGTTACCCCAGAAAGGACAAAAAAAAAATCAATTATTTTTCAAAATATTTAATTCTTAATTATAATGTTTGTGTCTAAAACGTCATTTAATCCTAAACGGAAGGATTATGTATCACTATTTATGAAAGCTACAGTATTTAGGTAGCTTACCTGTGGAGTGAGTTGTATTTATTATGCCAAAGTATATATTTTTTTATTACAAACCAGAACTGAAAACAAAAAAAACAAACTAAATTGGTTCTTAATATAGGATGAAAGTGAGTACGCTGTAATAGAACCCCTGCCATCGTACGGTCGAGGAAGGGATACAGTGGGTGGAAGGTACATCAGTCTCATCTTTGGTACCAATCTAACTGATGTTGTTATAACAGGTAAAAATAAAAAACTAATGTGAAAATATTGTCTACATAAAAGATTTTTTTAATTTATTTTTTAAGAAAATTGTGGTGCTCTTTGAATTAGGAAGCAAGGGAATTTGATCTGATTTTTCAGGAAATAATGGCACGATCGATGGTCAGGGTGCGCCCTGGTGGAACAAATTTAAAAAGGGAGAGTTATGAACTCACCATCATGGCATGTCCATCTGTCTATTGCAGGAAACCAAGAATTTTTTTTATTTTTATTTTTTTGAATTCTTGTATATGTATTTTTTTATTTTTTTTGTTAAAATGTGTATTGATTGATTTCTTTTATGAAATGCAGCAATGTGATTGTGCAAGGCCTCACAATTCTTGCTCCAGTGACAGTGCCAAACACTGATGGTGTCAATCCAGGTAAACAAACAATAAAAAAATCACTATTACTTTCTTTAGTGTTATTTTTTAATTATGTAGGTTTTTTATTCTGGTTCTGGTTTGACATTTTTTCAACCAAAAAAAACAAAAACAAAACTATATATAACTTCTGATACATTTCTGCTATAACAAATCACTTTCTTTAATCAGATTCATGCACAAACACTCGGATCGAGGACTGATATATCGTCTCCGGGACGACTGCATCGCCGTGAAGAGCGGTTGGGACGAGTATGGCATCGTGTTCGCGACGCCGACGAAGCACCTCGTCATTTGGCACCTCACATGCATCTCCCCCTCGAGCGCCGTCATCGCACTGGGTAGCGAGATGTCAGGTGGGATCGAGGACGTCAGAGCCGAAGACATCGTGGCCATCAACTCGGAATCGGCCGTCCGGATCAAGACGGCAACCGGGAGAGGAGGGTACGTCAAGGGGGTGACGATGAGCACTATGAAATAGGTGTTTTGGATGACGGGTAATTACGGTTCTCACCCGGACGACAAATACGACCCGAACGCGCTTCCTTTGATCCGGAACATTAACTACCGCGACATGGTCGCCGAGAACGTGATGATGGCGGCCAGGTTGGAGGGGATCCCGGGCGACACGTTTACGGGGATCTGCATATCTAACGTGACGATCGGGCCCGCGAAGAAAGCGAAGAAGGTTTTTTGGAATTGTACGGATGTTGAAGGGATTTCAAGCGGTGTGGTCCCACTGCCGTGTCAGGCGCTTAAAGATCAGGGTCCGGAGTACGCTACATCGTGCGAGTTTCCGACAGATAGTTTGCCGATCGATGATCTGGAGATCAAGATAGGCGATCATGTGGTGAAAAATTTGTAATGGAATGTTTAATGATATATGAAAAAGGCCTAATTTGCGTGTAAATGTAAAATTACATGCTGAATAAAAAATCGAATACACTGATCTCTCTACTTTTATATTCTGATTAACTTAGGCAAAATCATAAGTAAATTAGCATTTAAAAGCAATAGGTTCAGTAGAATGGTACTTCAAGTCAGATATAACATATTAAGTAGCGCCTTATAATCAAGAGTCGAGAAAGTTACAACAATAGGTGACACTCGATACATATTAATTTTAAAAACAAAAGAGCATGAAATGTTATAAATACACAGGAAATATAAAATTTGTTAATACACATAATTAATGAACAGACTCTGGATAAAACACAAGTGATTCTTTCCAAATTAGCTCCTTAACATTTTCTTCGCTTATTGAAGGCTGCTCGAAATCAAAGCTGAAAGGTGCGGAGCAAATCGGCTCATCGTTTAGATCATGAAGAGACGATAAATATGGATGATGGAGAGCTTGATCGACTGTACCATACAAAAATCCAATGGTCAGCAGAATAAAATTAAATTAGATTAGCAATGATAACCTGAAATTGTTGTTACACGATTACCAGTTATACGTTGGCTGGGATCAAACACGAGCATTTTTCCGAGCAAATCCAATGCTAATGGAGACATGTTAGGAAATCTTGCCGATAAATTTTGTTTTGGGAAAAAAGGGATTTGTTTCACGTATCTTCGAGCATAATCGCTTCGTAGAAATTTAAGGCTCGTTTCATCTGGTGTGCCTATTAGCTTTCAGATAGAAAAAAAAAAAACACAAATGTTATGCTAGAAATAAAATTACATGTAACTACTATCCATTTCCCATCTTTTTGTTTGTCATTTTCACTTTTTTTTCTCCCCTTGAAACACTTTCAAGCAAAAATCGGAGGAGGAAAAGGGTTGACATAATATTTGTTTAAGCTGGATTAACATATACAAAAATCAAACAAACACCATAAAAAATAGTGCAAAATGCAAAATTTAGTCCTCTTTCTATAGGGTGTTGGAATATATGTTTTTTTTTCTTCCCCGCAATTTGGTCCTTACAATGTTTATTTGATACAAATTTGGTCATGAAGGTCTATTTCAATATTATGCTTATCCCAAAGATGCACTTGATAGCCAATTACAAGATAAAAATCGTTATTTTGTTGAGGGGCAAATTTGTCAAACGAAACAAAAATCGCAACTTCAAAACTTACTGGGCTAAATTTTAGAATTTTTCCTATAATTATTTCTGTTTTTAACTCGGAGAAAAAAAAACGATACAGACCCCAAAAAGAAAAAGGAAAGAAAAAAAGAAGAAGAAATTTACAGACTTAATAATAATAATAATACCTCTGTAATGAGCTTCAGCTGATGAACATAGTCTTTGCCAGGGAAAATAGGTTCTCTGGTCATTATCTCGGCAAGAATGCAACCAACCGACCACACGTCGATGGCAGCAGTGTACTCCGAGCAATTAAGGAGCAGCTCAGGTGCTCGATACCAACGCGTCACAACATATTCGGTCATAAAATCCGTCTCACATGTCGTCCTGGCCAACCCGAAATCTCCGATCTTAAGGTCGCAATTCGCGTTCAAAAACAAATTGCTCGGCTTAAGGTCCCGATGCAACACATTCGCCGAGTGTACATATTTCAATCCTCTTAGCAGCTGGTATATGAAGTACTGCACATCGTAATCACATTAAATTAAACACGTTGCGATCGAGTAAATATTGTTTCTCGATATGCGAATTAAATAAAAACCGGACCTGACAATGGTCGTCCGTTAATGCTTGATCGGACCGGATTATCTGATGCAAGTCTGTGTCTAACAATTCATAGACTATGTACACATCGTTAAAGGCCTCTCTCTTTGGTGGCCTTATAATGTCTTTGACAGCAATAACCTGAGTGAAATAAATTAATAATAAAAAATAAAGATTAAATGACGTTTTAGCTTGTTAATTTTTTATTTTTTTTTACATATTTGACTATTTTTTCCCAATTGACCTTGACTTAATTTCATTTCCTAATTACCATTAAGAGTATATTAGTCAAGACATTTAATTCTTTGAAAATTTAACTTACATTTTCATGATCCAAGTGGCGTAAGAGCTTAATCTCTCTTAAAGTCCTTTTGGCATCAATTCTGTTATCAAATGCATTGCCAATTTTCTTGATTGCGATCTCCTCGTTAGTCTCTTTATTGATAGCAGCACTAACAAAATTAAATCAAAAGAAAATGATTAAATAAAAAAGACTGTCATAATTAGTGAAATCATCTTTTTGAGAAAGTGATTTAGTTCTATAAAAGGTTGACAATCAAAAGCAGGTAAGTGTAAAACTCAAACATAAGCATAATTAGAAATCCAAAATACCTAAATGAAGTAAAGAAAAGAAAGTGACACGACTTTGGTAAACCTAATCTCCTAACAGGTCAATCAAATTCAAGTCCTGCTAAAATCTGTATCTGATGCCCAGAAAAAAAATAACAAATAGGTAATCTTTTAAATAGGAATTTAAAAAATATATATATTTTTCCAATCGGATTTTTTTTTTTAGCATTTATTAAATAGTACTAACCAGACAAGACCATAAGCACCACGACCAAGAGGTCTTAGCGGGGGAACGTATTTACTGGGCACCTCAAATAAGTTACCGTACAGATTGTACCGCACGTATTTACCGCCGTGAGTTAGCACCCCGCTTACGTTAGACTTGGTCGAATTTGAACTTGAGCCGTTTTCCGGAGCCATAAATAGAAACTAAGAAATGGGTTGTGGAGAAATTGCAGAGGAAAGCCGCGGCGGAGACGGCGGAGTTTGTGGTGGGTGTTTGAGAGTGCAAGAAGGGGGTTTGAGATTTGTTGTGTTTGAGATTTTCTTGGAAGTTGGAAATTAATTTGAATAGTGAGAATGGACGCGGTTTGAAGTTGAAATCTGCAAGTACAAATGGGGTATTTGAAAAACACAAGACAGTACATGAGTACAAATGGGGTTTTTATTCTTTTATTATTATTATTATTATTATTATTATTATTATTATTTAAAGACCATTCAAATGAGGACTAAAATGAGTAGATTGCAATTTAATCATGTAAAAAGAGTGGGTGGAGTCACTTTTATTGATTTTTCAAATATTTTTTAAATTTAATATCACTTTATTGTTTACCTTTTAACTATTTTAATTCTGTTCTTTTGATTCATATTTGGTTTATACGAATTTTACGAATTTTTATAGTATAATATTAAACTATTTCGAGAGATTTGTGGGATCTGATTACTCCCTCTTATATGACGTTTTGACATACAATTTGTTTCAATTAAACTAGTATTGTGTCCGTGCGTTGCACGATAATTTTTTATTTTATTTTTTATAAAATAATAATAATTATTTTAAATGTATTAAAGTATTTAAATAAGTAATTATATATATGTATACTTAAGTCATATGTGTGTGTGTGTATTTTGGTGAGAACCATCACTAGTTCTCAAATCAGAGATGATATTTACTACCATAACTTCTCCATATATATAAATCATCTAAATATTATTTAAAGATCGAACAGTATTGAATATAATATAATCTAGTTCATAAAAGTTGTTATTATACGAAATGTAGTTTATAAATTCTGAAAATTTTTCTTATACACAACTTTTGTAATTTTGTTACAATATTTATTCTCATCATCGTCGATCAATATTTTTAAATCCTTACAATTGGTCACCCTTGATATCAAGGCTGACAAATCAATCATGTCGGGTTCTTATCAGGCCAGCACAATAAGGCACGACACGACATTGAACACTACACGATAAGCTTGTCGGGCCTATAATCTAAACCCGAATCACGACACGCTAAAAACACAAAAAGTAAAAATACTGAATTTATTTAATCTTACCCGTTAAGCACATTAGACTCGTTAATTAATAAAATACATAATTTTCTTAATAGATATAGTACATATCTATAAAATTATCAATACAAATTGTCAAATACATTTAAAATTATAACATGACAAATGTACTAATGATAAATTAAAGATCACAGATACTAACAATGAGTAAATGAATATAAAAGGAGGATTAAAATATTATCGGGTCTTATCGTGTTTATCGGGTTAGCGCGTTATCAACTCATTACTTAACGTGTCTTATCGTGTCTGCCCGATAAGGCACGAATCCAATAAGCCTCAACCCATAGCTTATTATTTTGTGTTGTGTTCGTGTCGGTCAATCATGTCGTGCCTCATTTTTTCACCCCTACTTGATATAGCAACGTACAACTGATCATGACTGAAAACTGAATTTTTTAGGAAAAGTCCAACGTGAGAGAGAGACTATCCTTGAATTTTGTTTATCATCATAGTATATGACACAATCAGAGAAAATTATCCCCGTTGGAATTTGAATCGCAAGCTCGAATTAGATGGTGTGACAATCATTTTAGGGATGAACAACAATTCACCTGCATTGCTTCCTTGAGAAATATTAGCATATACAATATGATCGTCAAGTTTGTAACAACCAACATTACACAACACAAGGAAATGAATCAATATTTCTCAACAACATGAGTGAAATTTTAATTTTTTGTTTTACCTCATAGTTCGGCAATCCATAACACTTAATGGTGTTTAGAAACTTTGGTGAGTGATGTCCTACAATATTTCAATGTTTGAATCATAACTTCAATTCTCCATCATTTTATGACATCCTATATTTATTAATCAAATCAACGACATCAAGTGTTAGGAATTGAATAGCACGACCCTCCAAATAAGCGAAACATTCAGTAGTTTTTTCAAATTGTAGATATGTGTTGGCCACAATTGACGGAACATGGTCACCATCATCTTTCAATTATAGATAACCTGGATTTCAGTTTGAGCGATACCATCGTTTGGTCCTCCAACTATTTCATCCCGTATACTATTTATCGAATTGACAATTTTTTTAACTTGACACAATCGGAATTTGAATTGTGATTTTGCATCACCACATTCTTGGTCAACTTCAAATCCATGTAATGAGTACATAAATGCGAAGATTTGATCATCATGTGAAATATGTCTGGTCCAGCTCCATTTGGAACAACCGGCAAAACTTGATGAAAATCTCCACAAAATTTTTTTTTTTTTTACCAAATGAAAGCTGCGTATTATAATTCTTTTTCGATCTCATCACGTCTTTCAATGTTTTGTCCAGAGTATCAGAATAATTGCTATGCATCATTAGAGATTCATCCCAAATAATGAGATGCGCATCCACCATTAATTTTGCAAATGGAGTACCAGGAAACATCGAGATCTTGTTGGATATTAAAAGGAATACTAAATCTAGAATGCCTAGTTCTTCCTTTCAAAATAAGAGAAGTTATGTCGTTAGATATTACATTAACAATTCCACTATTAGATTTGTAGAAAGCGTCCTCTGTATTCATAGATGAGAAATACACCACCCTTGGTTAAATGTATAACATCCATGACTTTTATCAATTTTGGCAGGAAATATATTAAAATATTTAAATAAGTAATTATATATATGTATACTTAAGTTGTATTTATGTATGTATGTATGTATTTCGGTGAGAACCATCCCTAGTTCTCACACCATAGATGGTTTTTACCAAAACCACTTCCTATATATAATACATCTAAATATCAAATAATATTGAAAAATAATATAACATGTTCATAGAATGATTGTTATTAGACGAAATGTACTTTACAAATTATGAAAACAACATTTATAATATTATTACTACGTTTATTCTAATCATCACCGATCAATATATTTAAACCCTTACAATTAGTCACACTTGATATAACAACGTACAATTAACCATGACTGAAAACTGACCTATTTAGGAAAATATTTATTTGGTAATTCTAAGCTTTTGCAACACCATCATCTCCAAAAATATTTATTTGATCATTCTAAACGAATTATTTTACTATCCAGCATGGATTGTAGGTATGCTACAAATTTGGTATGAAGAGAATTTTTTACATTGTTAACTCTACATAGTGATCAAATAATAGTATAAGTATACGAAACAAAATATGAATATTCAAATGAAGTTAAAATGATTGGTATGTAAAACGTAAATGCATATCTAATAGAATTATCTAGATTTTGAATTTTGATATAAATTAAGTATGTCATGAATGCTTTCAGGATTACTATCATTAGTAACATTTACTTTCAAAGGCGACTTTCCCTTCTTGGTTTTGGGATTAGTTGATCTTTTTACGAACCTATTATAATTGATGTCACAGTGTTCATTCCACTCAATGCTAGTTTCGCGCTTGTGTTGTTTTGCATGATTACTGAGATAGTAACAAAATACATTATTTTATAAAATCAAATCAAATCAAGAGTATTGAATCGTAATAATATTTTATAAATAACATGTTGATAGCCAATAAAACAAATGCTACATTGTGTTGCACTGTGCAATCTCGCATATTTTATTTTAAAAAGTGGTCAAATTGTTTTTGAGAAAAAATGACAAATTTCATATTATTGGACTCACAATAAAAACCAAAATAATATATACATATACATATATTCAAATGATCTTATAAATCTTTTTATATATTAATTAGGGTATCCATCCTAATTATATTAAGAAAGTTCTTACATAATTAAAAAAGAAACTAAATCATCATTAATATTAAACATTATTTATGAGATCAATTCAAATAAAAAAAAGTATTGAATCGTAATAATATTTGATAGATAGCACGTTGATAGCCAATAAAATAAATACTAAATTATGTTATCATTTTTGTATTATCTAATTTAAAAAAGTGGTCAAATTACTTTTGATATTATCTGGACTCACAATTAAAAAAAAAAACATAAGATAAGATAAAATAATATTTATATGTACGTATATATATGTATATAAAATAATCCTACGTGACTTTTTTTCTCTCTTACATGGTTTTTCTAGGTCTACTATAATTTCGTGTGAAGATAATTTTTTTCCTCCGCACAATGAGCAGAATATAGTATAAGTATTAAATTTAAATATAAATATTACAATGATGTTGAAGCGATTAGTATGTAAAATATAAATACACACCTAAGAAAATAAATTCGATTTTGAACTTCAATCGATACTAAGTATGACATTAATGCTTTCAGAATTACTGTTTTTAGCAAAATTTGCTTTCAAATGCAGCCTTCTCCTTTTTTTTTATTTTTGAATTAGTTGATATTTTTTAAAGTCTATTGTAATTGATGTCAAAATATTCATCCCACTTGGTGTTGGGTTTGCACTTGTATTGTTTTAAGTGGTTTTTGAGATAATAACAAAATACATTCTTTTATGAAACCAATTCAAGTAAAAAAGTGTTGAATTGTAATAATATTTTATAAACAACATGTTGATAGCAATAAGAATAATATCAAATTATATTATATGGTGCATTTTTGTAAAATCTAATTAAATAAATTGATCAAATTATTTTTGAGAAAAATGAAAATTTTGATATTGTTGGACTTGGAATGAAAAATATAATAAAAAAATGTAAAAGAAAAAAAACTCATAATAAAAATTAAAATAACATATAAGTGATTATATATATATATATATATATATAATATTAATTCTTATTTTTATAATGTTAATTATATATATATTTATAATATTATTTCTTATTATAATGTTAATTAGAGTATCTACTCTAATCATGTTAAGAAGATTTCTACATAATTAAAAAATAAATTAATCCTAGGTGAATCAAATCATCATGGTATCTATCATAATTATGTTAATAAAACTCCTACACAACTAAAAAAAGAAAATAATCCTACGTGGCTTTTTAATTAAAAAAGGAAAACAAATCATCATTAATATTAATTAGGGTATCTATCACAATATGTTAATAAAATTCTTATTTTCAACAAAAAAAAAAATCATACGTGGCATTTCACTCATATTTTTTTCTCTCTCCAGACCTCTACTTTAATATATATATAGATAGATGCCGACATTTATTAAGAAACGAGGAGTATAATATTAAAATATTTCGAGAGACTAGAAGTACAAAACCACAATTGTTGACTTCTCAACATGTTTTAAATTTAAATATTTGATGCATATTTGGTCTTGACGAATTTTCATATAATATACGTTTTGGCATAAACGATTTGTTTCAATTAAATGTCGTTTTAGTAAAAAACTTTGACCACTTATCCCAGTATTTTTTTAATTTGAAATGCATTCAACAAAGATTCATATTTTTTAAATTTGAAATGTATTCAACAAAGACGTATGAACTACACATATATGGTTCATGATTGTAGAATTAGAAAAATATGTTTCATTGTTTTGTAAAATATTATTAATAAGTGTGTTTAAATCTAAAATATGATTCATTTGTTATATTTTTTTAAATATTCTTAATAAGCGTGTTTAAATCTAAAATATGGTTCATTTTTTATTTATGTGTGTAGATTCATCATATCATCAATTGCACTCTCATATTTATTGGAAAAAAAAAAAGAGTCATTATTTTGATTTGCACTAGTAGAAGTCATGGATATGTTGGTACTTAAAAATTGATAATTTGTGCTTTAAAATGAAGATGATGGGTTTGGTATGTATTCATTAGGTGGGAGGAGATAGAAAAAATGACATATAAATAGAATCAGAGGGAGTAATTAGTATTATTATCACATTAGTTTTAAAGCATCTATAATTCCATCATAAATAATTTAATCTAATTTCAGTTTACCACATCTATTCTTTATTAAATTATTTATTTCCTTTATTTTTGTTTCATTGTTTGTATTAGTGTTATTTAAGTTTTCTCGAACAACATTATTTGTCATCGGGACCTTAAATCAGTGTTATTTGAGTTGTACCAAATAACTAACGACTGCACAGTTGTTCGCTAGACATGACATGAAACTTTCTGAATATATGACATTGTATGTAATTTTTGTTTTATGTAGATTTTGGTATCTGAGATTGTAAGGCTTGCAATTGTAAATGCTATTTATTTTCAATTGATTCAAATTGGTATTTTGGTACTTTACACAAGACTGATGTACCAGAGAGCAAGTCTCCTATGTGACGGCCACATGAATCATTTATCATGTGACGGAACTCTATACCTATTCAAACACGGATTTGATCCATCAAATTGGGTCGGATTAGGCAGATTTATTGGGTTTGGGGCTCCGTCACATGACAGAAGACCCATGTGACCGTCATATTTGAGTCTTTGTCCATTTGTTTCAGGAAGGTTGAATGTGACTTCTGTTGTTTAAAAAAAACGTATAAAAGGTTTTTAAAATTTTCTCTGTGGTTGCATAAAAAGATATTTTAACCACTCAACATTTTGTGAATACCAATTTGAAAAGTGAATAGTGTGAGTATAATGAGAAATGGTTTAGTTATTATTTTTCTTTCAATATTGTGTGGATACATTTGTTATATATAGTTTTATAAAAAAGTAAATCTTGATCATTAATTAGTATCATTATCATTATTAAATTGATATTTATTATTATCATTATCATTATTATTATTTATTATTTAAATTGTCTTGCACTTAAATTGTCCTTTATTCTTTTGTTTTTCACAAGGAATACATTTCCATTTATTTGAAGTATTGCCCAAATTTCTACTATATTTTCTTTCATGGCAATAATTTTCTTAGTAGGTGACACCTACAGAAGGATATTTCATTTTTTTTTAATAATCGACATACTATATTGTATGTGTAAAGTTTATAGGCACATTATTTTTAGCCTCCATATTTTATTTTATATATAATTGATTGATTATACATGTGTATGTGTGTATATATATACATACACCACATATATCAATACGTCTTAATTCTTATATTATTTTACTAACCTTAACTTATGTTGTAGTATAAAACCTTATTGGTCCACACAAACCAAATAAAATAAAAATGCAATTATTGAGCGAAAAACAAGAGCGAAGATCAGGCCTTATTGAACCATTTACCCGAAGAATTCCATGTTCACTCATAACCAACTATATGTTATTGTTTCTGCGTAAACAATCAAAAGGGTTTGAAGATATTAGTGTGCGGTGACGACGACACAGAAGAATTATAAATCTCCTAAATAATAGAAACAAAACAGCACATGATCAATAATATTGTGTACAAATATGTATTACTAATATATAGTTTTAACGCTCATTTATAGCGTTGATTCAATTTATATATGTGTTATAATTTATTGGGAAAAATATTGTAACCATCCTGTACTATACACGTTTTTTGAGTTTGCATCCTAACGTTTTTTTTGTAATTTAATGCATCCTGTACTATACAAAATTTTGAAAGTGCATCCTGTACTATACAAAATTTAGAAAAAAACTAGTTTTATTAAATAAAAACTAGAATTTATTAAATAAATATGCAAACCATATTTTATCCTAACGTTTACTGGAACTAGTTTTATTAAATAAATAAATTTTATTATTTATTAAATAATAAATTCGGTGAGTTTGTATATTTAATAAAATATACCGGAACTAGTTTTAAATAAATAATAAATTCACCGGAACTCACCTAGAGTATACGGGTTTGAAAATCTGCAATGTCACTCGCGAGATTAGGTGAGTTTCGGCGAGTTGGCTTGTTGGAGGATGCACTTTCAGATTCTTTTGAAGTACAGGATGCATTAAATTACAAAAAAAACGTTAGGATGCAAACTCAAAAAACGTGTATAGTACAAGATGGTTACAATCTTTTTCCCTAATTTATTAATTTCTAATTCTATCAAAACATTGTATTTCTATTTTATAACTTTACGGTTTTTGAAAAAACTAATAATTTGTAAAAAACAATCCTAAAACTTCTAGAAAAATTTAGCGGAGTTTTTCTTTTTTCCGACCAAAAAGTTTCTTAATATATGTTCAAATCCTTTACTTAATGTCCAAAAATACTTTCGGTCACCGAAAATACTTCTAACTATATGCCCAAATATCTTACAATATGTTCACAAACTTCTTATTTAATATCCAAAAATTCATACTTGATGACAAAAAGTATTTACTTGATTGCAAAAATCTCTTGTTTGATGTGCAAATGTTGTTATGTATTTTTTACTTATAATACACAATTTTTTTTTGCCAAAAAAAAAAAATAAAAACTTGCTTAATAGCAAATTATTATTATGTATTTCTTATTTAATACAACTATATATTACTATTTTGTTAATTTTCTAACTTTATGTTCGAAAATATAAGAAAATTCCTTAATTTATATCCTATAAAGTAAGAAAAATTATTTTTATGTTTGAAAAAGTAAGAAAGTTTCTTATTTTATAAATAATATTCTTAGTCTATCCCCTAAAAAAAAGACATTCTTACTTTAATTTCAAAAAAATAAGAAAAATTACTATTTTATAGTGAAATTTTCATAATTTATGTACAGAAAAGTAAGAAGAATTTTTACTTAGCGTTCAATAGTTTCTTACTTTATAGTGAAATATCTATATCTTACTTTATGTTTATTGGGCAAAAACAAAAAGAAATTTGTACAAAAAACAATTTGGGGGAAAAAGGAAAGTGGTTGCTAGAAAAATCTCCTGCGAAGGCGACGGGTGGCTGGCGGGGTGGGAATGGGATAGTGGTGGTGGCTATTGATATTATTATTATATTATCTATCTTAATATTATTATTTTAATAAGAGTAACCTTGTAATTTTATATTTATAGAGGGATTATTTGATATTTTGTATAATTATTTAGAGTGTTTGACAAAAATATTTTTACTCCCTCCATTCCATAATGATAACAAGCTTTCCTTTTTTATGTACCACTATTTAATGCACTTTGGTATCAACAATTAATGAATCATTAGTGTCAAAAGTAAGTGTATAATTGAAAAATGTATGTAAGATTTAATTTTTCAGTCGTACTACCTTTTCTTAATTTTTGTGAAAGTAAAATTGTGCCATTAATTTGTGACAGAGAGAGTATTATTATTTTTATTTTACTATAGCCTAAAAATTGGCCACACGAAAAAAAAAAAGAAAAGAAAAAGAAACACAAATTCTCTCCGGAACACATTGAAAAAAAGTATTGTATAATTATTGAAAATTAGCGTAAAATATTTTCATCGAGATTGGCAATTGAAAAAATAATAATTAGATTTACAATGCTAAAATTATATATAAACACTATTATTTTAAACATGTAATTTTGTATTGTTTTGTATTTTGAGTTAGCTTATCAGCTAAACTTACCAAAAACTTTTATTTATATCACCTACTTTTTCGTCAATCATTCATCAGATCTCTGTTTTCAACTAATTTATTAACCATCGCCTAATTTTTTATCTATTAATTATTTTATTGGCCATCTACTAGCTTTTTATCTACCAATTAGTTTATCAAGCATAATCATATATTAGGAGTTGCTTAGAAATTTTTACAAAGCACAATAAAAAAACTAATTGAGAGTTAATAAGCTAATAATTCGTGAATAGTCCAACCAAACGATACCTAAATTTGCTCAATGTGATGATGTCCATAAAAGCGAAATTAGTTTCACATTATGAGTTTCTACAATTGGGTTTTTTTGGACAAATTTTTCTTTTTCTTATGATCAAGAGACTGAAAAGTAATCCAGAGGAAGATCATAAAAAAATTAAAAATAATAATTAAATAAAATAAAACGCCAAAAATACGGTAGTATGGGCATCAATATCCCTCCAAAATATCCCAACTATCCCTAAAATCAATGGTCCATTAAATGATAGAAGAATTTAGCTTAAAATAATACACACCCTACAATCACTACAATCACGTATTGTTGAAAGAAAAAAACTCCCCAAAATACTGAAGAGGTATAATTAATTTATCTGAATGGAAACATTTTAAATGTACAATTGCTACAATTGTTTTGTTTTGTTTTGATTTTTTTTTTTTAACAAATTAACTCTAAAATTTATTTTTCATTTCTTTTATTAGAAGTACGCGTTTGGTAACAGCGTTCCAATACAATTTTTCTCCCGCACTTATGATATTTAATCAATTTTAAATAAAATACATATTATTTATTTAATTTTGCCTAACAAAATGGCAAAGATATTTATAGATATAAAATACCCACAACATCAAAATATTTATTCGAGGTTGACAGCAACAATAAAACTCGGTAAGGGAACCCATATTGCTACGACAAATGAATGTTCAAGTGCATTTTCCATTTTTAATTTAAGTCCTTTCCCTTTATATAGTGATTGGTCTCCAAAGGTAACTTTTCTTCGATACCTGGTTAAAAAAAACAAAAACATATCCATTAACCAAAATTTTTAAATATATATTTGCTACAAATTTGTTATACATTTGTTTTAACCTTATAGAGGTTAAAACATACCTCCATCTTTTAACTAATTGCGTGTTGCCACATCATTATCAAATATGCACTTGGATGCACACAATCTATACACATAATTAAAACCAACCAGAAAAATTGAAAAGAAAAAAAAAAGAAATTGCTACCATTAAAAAAAAAAAAACTGCTGCCATTTAAAATTTAAAAAAAATCTGCTGCCATTTAATTGGTGGATCAAATGTGACATCTCCCTTGTTTAGTGGACCAATTTTAACAATTAAAAAAATTAATGAATTAATTCTACATTTTGGCTTAAGATTTTATTGGTTAAATCTTGGTTCCAATAGTGTGAATTCGTATTAATTTAAGCTTCAATGCAGTACACGTTAGGAAATAAAGTTTATTATATTCGTTGCTACCAACAGAAAGGAAAATGAAACATTAGTGGGAAGTAAGGTATATATGTGCAATGCAAATCACACCAGTTCAGACTTCAGTGTGTTCGTGTATGACTTTTCACTTTTGTTTAATTTAGTGATGCACCCAAATGACCCAATAATATATAAAGTTTGTCAGAAAATCTTAACCTTTGATAGTTAAACTCGTTATTAATCACAACCAAACTATATACTCCGCATGTTTTAAAATTATAAGAGTGTTCATGTTGTTAGCCATTTTTAACTTTATTATTTCTCAAAGAAAAAAAATGCATTTTGTTTAGTTTCAAATATCAATAAACTGAATTCTGGAAATACCTTGGCTGGAGTTTGTAATTTTCTTGTGGGGTTGGGGAATCATCACTTTTATTTATTGGCTGTCAAAATGTTCTTGGAATTCTTTTCTTTGTTATATACTTATATATAACCACTAATAGTTATCGTACTATGTACATTTTATTTTTCTTGTCCCTAATAAGTGCTTAAAATGTCTGATAAGCAAAAAATGGAAGAGTTGAATGGCTATGCCAAAAATGGAGATACTAAGCAACTGTATATTTTAATCCAACAGGATCCCTATATCCTTCAAAAAATCGAAAAAATCCCATTCGTCCACACTCCCTTACATGAAGCAGCCGCACAAGGGCAAACCAATTTCGCCATCGAAATCATGAGTTTGTCGCCATCTCTCGGCAAGAAACTCGACCCGGAAGGGTTTAGCCCTCTTCACATTGCCTTGAGAGAGCACAAGAAAAAAACCGCATTAGCGTTGGTGAAGTTAGACAAGTCCCTTGTCCGAGTCAAGGGATCCGAGGGCTCTACCCCGTTGCACTATGCCGCTAAATCTTATCCTGATTTGGAAGTTTTGTCTTGTTTTTTGCTTGATTGTCAGGATTCAATCAACGACTTGAATAACCGGTTTCAAAGCGCGGTGCATTTGGTGATGGAGAGCAAAAGTCGTGATGCGATTGATCTTGTGTTGAAGTGGCTTATAAGGACGGCTCGAGAGCCGGTTCTTGGGTGGAAGGATGAGAATCAGGACACTGCCCTTCATGCTGCAGCTCGGCATGGTTGTGTGGAGGTTTGTTTATTTCTTCATCATACACTTTACAAATACACGTATTCACATCTTCACTCATATTCTAGAGTTTAGTGTTTCATCTTAAATTTTCATGAACTGCGTAAATGTCTATAATAATAATTGTAAAATGTATACATCACATATATTAATATTATTAAAATAAAAGATGAAAAATAATAAGGACTCATATATTCCATGCAGGCAGTGAAAATAATGGTGAAGATAGCTAAACTAAACAAAAGGAACTCCCATAATCAGACCCCCCTAGACATTGCAGAAAATGGACAGGTGGCCCAAATACTGAAAAAGGCCCACGCCAAAAAAGCCCAACAACTCTCCCCAAAAGAAACCGCCGCCGAGTACTTGAGATCCGAAACAAACATCCTTGAAAAAGCGGTCCGTGGATACTGCTTCCTCCTCAAGGATCTGACGGTCGGGATGCGCAGCGTCGTACTGGTCGTCGCCGTCCTAATCACCACCGCCACCTACCAGGCGGTGCTCCAACCCCCCGGCGGCGTTTTCCCCGCCGACGCCGACAGCGGCAACAACACCGCCCCTCCGTCCAACGCAACCAGACTCCCCGCCCGCCGCGCGCTGGTCACGGCGGCTCCACCTCCGGCGATGCCACCGGCGCCTCCGCCGCGGCCGTTCCATCTGTCGAAAGTGGGGAAGATGGTGATGGCGAAGGGGCAGTACAACCAGTTCATGCCGGCGAACACGGTGGCGTTCACGCTGTCGATGGTGATCATAATATTCGTCCTCCACGGGCGGCCGTACAACGCGATCCTGCACACGTGTCTGATATTCCTGGCGTACAGCTATCTGGTCGCCATGGAATCGATCTCTGAATCTGACCATGTTTCTCGGACCATGTTCATACTGTCCTGGAATGTGCTCTCGGCGGCTTTCGCTTTCAAAATGATGTATTATTTGGTGAAGGCGCTGTTCGTGGATGTGTGGTGGCTGCCCAAATGCGGGGTGACGTGGCATAACATGTCGTATCCACAGAGACCCATGTGTCGGAAGGTTATGTCGCTTGCGCGTCAGCTGAGAAGGCAATGCAAACTAATCCAGAGGTTGAACAAGTAGTGATGGATCGATCGATCCGATTTCTAATTTCATTTCATATTTCATTTGACCAGATAAATAACAAGTAGTGAAATACAAAACTTGAAAGTGCGAATCTGAATTTATTGTAGTTGTAGTATTGTATCTGAATAAATTGAAATTCTCCCATTATACGAGAAACTCACAATGGAAGACAAAATTCTATTACAGTAAATATTTTTTTCTTTTTATAATTTCTACTCGGTGAAAATTATATTGACTATTTATAATTTCTACCCGTTTGGTCCAAGTTCTTATTAGATAAATGAAAATTATATAAATAAATAAGAAGAAAGTGATACAATCCTAATAAGTCACTCGCTAAGGCTTGAAATAGAGAGAAACTACAAATTAACAATAAAAACTAAATCATTTGCGTGAAATTAGGAATCCTTTTTAAAGAGATCCTTTCAAAGATGAACTTTTAAAAGGATGTAAGACCACCTCCTGGACTTAAATAGATTAGAATGAGGAGTGAAAAGATGAGCAAAGTCATTCAGTGGTAACATTGGTTTGCGTAAAAAAGATGGATGCATCGACTTGCACTATCAACGTTTGATTTTTCGAGAAAATCATGAAGGCTCTCAACTTTATCATCATCGTCCAAAACATTGGCACAACGTAATGTTGCCGCGATTGTCCCATGCAACAGTGTAGAAGAGCACTCTTTACTTATATCAATGGCATTTTTGTGGGTCCTCACTGCCCGATGAGTCATTCCCAAGGCTATCGTGCACAATGGCGATAGAAAAGACGATCAACCAACTACGATATAATTCAATAATTCACAAATACAAACTAATGAAAGGATCATACTGGACTTATTGAAGCTCACAAAATATCAAACACTCATCGTTTCTAATCGCGGAATACTAAAAAATTATCTAGACATAGCTGAAACGTTACTAAGACAATTCATCGAGCAGTTCATGAGCAAGAAAATGAATAAAAATAATAAGTAAAAATAGAGAATTCCGCAGACAATCCGCCATTATTCATTTTCTTCATATTCCTTGCTCGAATTTTCTCCAAACTCTCACTCAAATCCACAATGGTGTAATCATCTGGCCTCAGATGTATTTTTGGATGGTTTTCAACCTTTCCTCTTATAGCTGGAGTCAATATGAAGGTATTAAGGTCGAAGAAGGTTGATTTTAATACTTCTGGGCGTGTAGAGGGTGCGATTGCGTCACTAACCCTGAAACGAGTGATGATTAAAAAAAAAAAAAACTAACAACACTTTCACATTGCTTGTCTAAAATAGCTATTACCCATCACGATACAAAAGAGCTCAACTTTTATGATATTGGTTAAAGGCATTTCATGCCTTTTCAAATGCTTCGAATTCCATTCTTTGACACCTGTCACAATAAAAAACAAAATCATGACAATCCTTATAAATCTATGGCTAATAAAATCCGCTTTGCAAAATTTTCTTAGCGGTTCGGTTTGCTACAAAATGGCCTTCAATTAGTGATAAATGACATTGGGTCATGATGGTTGTCCATTCTTCTTGAGAAACACATCTTCATATCAATGCATCACTACAGCCAAGGACGGAGGCACTTATATCATCACCCGGGCTGTATCCGGGTGGCCCCCAAGAAATTAAAGTAAAATTTAATTATTTATGGTTGAACTTTAAATTACCTACACCCATTAGCCAGGTAAGTTTTTTGTTTTTGTTTTTTAATTAATAAGGAGCCCATCCCAAGCCCATTATCATTTATTAAAAATGAGCCCATGAAAAAATCCTAATTAGCTTCTTAACGTTGGCTTGGCTGTAGATAATGCTAAATTGAAAATAAGAACAGGAGATAAACAGGAGCAGCAAAACGACGCAGATAAAACAAAAAAAAAAAAATTGAAGAAAGAGGCCGACATCTCAAAGCAAACAAAGTTAATCCAATTTCGATTTCAACTTTCTATCTTGTTTTAGAAGCTCCATAATCAATAGGTAAGCTTTCAAAATTCAACATTCAATATTTTAATCCTAAATTCTGAATTCTAATTCCTTAACTGTAATTTAAAATTTTGAATTGTAATTTTTTGTAAATTTAATAGCTAAGTATTATTACCATATTACAAAGAAATTTAATTTTCTTTGAAATTTATAAGTATTATTATTTTTAATCCTAACTTTGATTGAATGTTAAATTATTGATATTTTCTTAAACAGGTATTCATGTCAAATCAAAAGAAAAAGAAGGGCAATATCCTTTCATTCTTTGATCCAATAGTCGATAATCTTTCATCATTCGAGAGAGCCGAAACTAATCCGTCCATTCCTAATGAGGAGCCTGAACCTCCATCTAAATCTCAAAGACTTGAGTTTAATGAAACTTCTCTTGAACGGGATCCTGGATTGCGTATTCCGATGTGGCGACATCTTATTAATCAGCGTGGTGATATTAGACGAGCTTATATCAATATGGGGCCATGTCAGCCTAAATTAAAGAGTTACCCATTGTCTGATTCTGGTAAGCAAAAACGTGCATTTTGTTATCGATGGTTTGAGACATTGAAGTGGTTGGAGTACTCTCAATCGAAGGATGCAGTGTTTTGTTTTCCGTGCTATCTGTTTGAGTTAAATGAAGTACAACACTCTTTCTTTACAGTTGGGGGTTTCAGAAATTGGAAATACGTTAACAATCAAACCAATTGTCCCTTTTTGACTCATATGGGAAATTCTAACTCAAGGCACAGTAAATCTGCAAAAGTTGTTGTTGATTTGATGAATGTAACTCAACATATAGATAAAGTTATGAATCGAGAGTCTTCTGAACAGGTTCGAAAGAATCGATTAAGACTTACAACAACAATTGAGAGCGTTCACTTGTTTAGTTTGCAAGCATGTGGATTGAGAGGTCATGATGAATCTCCAGAATCCCAAAATCGTGGTAATTTCATTGAGATGCTTAAACTCTTTGGAAAATGAAATTCTAATATTGGTGATGTTATCTTAGATAAAGCTCCGGAAAATGCAAAGTATACCTTACCAGAAGTTCAAAAGGAAATCTTGCATATTATTGGTAACAGAATTAGAAATAAAATTCGTAATGAAGTTGGAGATTCTAAGTTTTGTATTTTGGTGGATGAAGCGAAAGATGTATCTAACAAAGAAAATATGGCTATAATTTTGAGATTTGTTGACGTCCATGGTGTTTTGCGGGAGCATTTTTTTTCAAATTGTACATGTTCATGACACCACTGCTGCAACACTTAAGAAAGGAATATGTGGAGTTCTTGCTAGATATAATTTAGATATTCAGAATATGCGAGGTCAAGGGTATGATGGTGCTAGCAACATGTGTTGTTCTTTTAATGGTTTGCAAGCTTTATTTCTTAAGGATTACCCCTATGCATATTACGTGCATTGTTTCGCTCATCGTCTTTAACTGGCGTTAGTTGCAGCGGTTGAAAAGAAAATCTCTGTATGGCTTTTCTTTTCAGATATGACAACTATTGTCAATCTCATTACATCTTCTTGCAAACGTAATGCCGAGTTACAATCTTTTCAAGTTGAAGAAATTGCAAATTCTATTGCTATTGGTGAACGCGAAACTGGCTGAGGAGCTAACCATATTGGTACATTACATCGAGCCGGAACTACTCGTTGGAGCTCCCATTTTGAGTCTATTTGCAGCTTAATAGATATGTATGATGCAACTATCAACGTGCTTGAAAGCATTATCATTGATGGTTCTTCTACTTCGATGCGTGGGGAAGATGGTGGTTCCTTAACAGTGATGAAGTCTTTTGATTTCATTTTTATTTTGCATTTGATGCATAAAATTATGGGGATCACAAATATTCTTTGTCGTGCCTTGCAACAAAAGTCTCTTGATATCATAAATGCAATGGATTTAGTCTCGACGACAAAAACACTTCTCCTGACACTAAGAAATGAAGGTTTTGATATTCTTCTTTCATATGTCGAATCATTTTGCATGAGATTAGATGTTGATATACCAGATATGACAACTCCTTATAAGCATTATAGTCGTTCATGCCGTCAAAAGAATAACATCACTGTTGAGCATCATTTTCATTATGATATATTTAATTCTGCTATAAATTATCAGTTGGAAGAGTTAAACTCTAGGTTCAATGATGAGACGGTAAACTTCTTATGCTCAACACTACTTTAGACCCGAAAGATAATTTTAAATTGTTCGATGTAGCCAAAACTTGTACTCTTGCAGAGAAGTATTATCCTGAAGATTTCACTGAACATGAAATACATCATTTGAGGCGTCAACTTCAACATTATGAGCTCGATGTAGTTTGTCATGAGAGTTTTCAAAAAATGTCCACCATCAAAGAATTGTGTCGAGGCTTATTTGAAACAAGAAAGGTGCAGTGCTACAGTTTGATTGACAGATTGATCCGTCTAGTTCTAACTTTGCCGGTTTCCACGACAACTACCGAACGTGTATTTTCGGCTATGAAGCATGTGAAAATAGTTCTTCGTAATAAAATGGGAGATGATTTTCTGGCAGATTCCCTAATTATCTATATTGAGAGAGAGTTTGATTCAAGTATCGACTCAAATTCTATAATTGACGAATATTATACTTTGAAAAATCGTAGATCACAACTTCAATAATATTGGTATGTCTATATGTATTACTTTTGCATCTTTTATTTTAAAAATATTTAATTTGATAATTAACATTGAATGATGGGTTTTGAAAATATTGGTGTCTTTAAACTTCATAAATTCTTACAGGATGGTGGAGATTTTTGTCAGTTTATCCATATTTTTGGATGCCTCTCTTCTAGTTTCAATGCCTCACAATTATATTTTTAGTGAACTGTGCATTGGTATCAAGTGAACTTGTAAATGTTTGTTTTGGGATTCATTATCTTACTTGATCATCTCTCTTTTGTTTTTTTATTTTGTTTTTTTTTTATTTTTTTTGTTTTTTTTTTTGAGCAAAAACTGTCAAGTTTATTTATTTTGATTAATACAAAATCCCCCGTTCCTTTTTCTTATTCTAATTGTGTAATATAAGGGTAAAACTCTATTAGTGTGTATTTTATTCCATATTATTTTGTTTCCGTTAACAATATTTTAACCCGGGTAGATTTAAAATCCTGACTCCGCCACTGGAAGGGGGGATACCGACAACCAAATTATTGACAAATTCAGTATACCATGCGACTTTAGGCATGCAAATAAGATATGTTAGTCTGGAAAATTTTCATTTTGGTACTGTTTGGTTTTCACCTTCCACCGGATTCTTTAATCGAGAGAAATGATCAATTACTACATTCTTGCATCCTCTCTTCGATTTATAATTTCCACCTCAATCTATGAAAGTAAAAGAATCAACCGAATCAACCTTGATTTTGTCTCTTTCTTGGATAAGTCTTGTATTGGTGCATGATCCGCGTACACAATCGTTTTCAAAAAACGATATCAATTTAAAAATACTATAAATATACAAAAATGCCATGTAAGCCACAACAATTATAAACAAATCTAAATGGAATAATAAAGATTTTAAAAATGCAAATCTTACAAAATTATAAGATCAACAATAAATAACATATAAAGTTATAACTAAATCAGAAATAATTGTTTATTAAGATACCCAATGAAATGTCATGTAAGCCTCCAGCCATTATCATAAAATTAGGCGTGTTGATAAAATTTAAAATAATAAAATATATATTTATAAAATTAATATTTTAAAAATCAGTTACATATAATCATTAGTATTTTGGAAAATAAAATAATGTATTTTCCATTGTGTACTAATGTGTATAACTAAAAAATATCAAGACCATCCTTTATATATATAAAACTCCACAAAGATAATTCGTTAAAAAACAAAGGAAAAAAACTAAAATGGAAAAAACAAGAAAAGAAAAACATGTTAACTTAATTTTGACCTTTTATGTTATTTAATTGATCTTGTATTTATTTTATAATTTTTTGACTTTTTTAAATAATATTTCTGTTTCTTATCATTTATTGTTACTTTCAGATTTATTTAAAATTTGTTAATAAGATTTTTCATTTATTTTATAGTTTTTAAGTTTTATTTTCTATTTGTGTTTTGTTTCTGATTTTCTTAAAAAATATTATTATTAGAATGAGGATGTGGCATTAAATGCCGGAAGCTCAAAACTTGGACTGGCCGAGTTCGCCTTTAAATTAGTTCAAACTATAGTATAAGACTAGAATCGATTAATTAGATTCAATTGGACTATTTTTGATCGCTCGTATAATTGTGAGACAAATTTTAAAAATTCCCCATAAAATGTTTTTCTAGATACTTTTTTATAAAAAAAAAAAAATTCATTCACAACTCTGTACCTGCTTGATTCGTGTGTAATTTTGAATTTAGAAATATCATCAGGTTTGTAGATATAGTATGATCTAAGTATTCATATTGAATAAAAAGAAGAGTATAGATTAGGACGTAGTATCTAACATGCATTACACGCTTAGATATAAAGCTTATTATATTCGTTAGCAACCCAATAGAGAAAGCAAAAAATGAAACTTTTTCGAGGAAGTAAGGTATATACGTGCAATGCAAATCACATCGTGCATTGGATATATTAATATATATTTCCCCAATTTAATTAATTAAGATAAAACTATAAAGTACACAACGATGACTAGAAATTATCTGAATAATCATACTTTAATTGTGTAGTCGTACGAGATAATTTTACCAATCAGAGTTTTGAACGATGGATTTAGACATCTTAAAATCAATAAATCATACTTATTATGATGACAAGAATTATTTATTATTGTGCAGTGATCATAAGTATAATCTATATAATCAACCGCTTAGATTAGCAAAGAATATTAACCACTAGAGTGTGTATATTATCAAAATTCTAAAAACTTGTCAGATACTTATCATACACCTTATACAAAAGTGCATGAATTCATACATTAATCAATTTGTACTTAAAAATTCACTCAAATTAATCAACTTCAACACAAAAAAATTTATCAGTTTTCAAACAAAGTTCATCACTTTAAATACAAATATCATAGTTGACACATATAATTATTAACACACATTAATTTGAACTTAAAAAATCATTACATTATATATAACTAGTGTGTATAATAATTTACCCCCAAAACAGATCATAAATGCAATTCAAGGTCTTGACTATATAAAAACGCTGGATGGTGATTTTACAAATTAACTTTTACAATATTATCTCGCAAAAATAAGGTATTCAAAATTGAAAGTAATGCTAACTGACTTTCCATCAATAGTGCAACAAGATAGATCGAATGAATAGTAAATATTGTAATTCTTATTGAAAACACTTTGGTTGCGTTATATACAATTTTTTCCGATAAGAAGCCAAAGTAAAATTTCGTTTAGGGCCCTCAAATTCAATTGGCCGGAATATGGCTGGAAATGTGCATCATATTCCAACTTTTTTGATTCCCCTCATTTTTTTTCCTAAACAAGATTGCTAATGGTTCCTTTGCTTTATCTAATTATAACATCTCTCTCTCTATATATATATATTAAAAGTAAATATCACTAAATTGTCATCCAAAATGTCCGAACCTAACATAGCATCAACTACACTAAACTACGCTGAAAAAGGAGACACAAACGGATTATACTCCTTAATCCACGACCACCCTCATCAATTCTCCCAATTCTTACAAGACACCGACAAACTCCAATTCGTCCACACTCCATTACACGTGGCCGCCGCGGCGGGCCACACCCGTTTCGCCGCCGAGATGATGAACCTGATGCCGTCCCTCGGTAAGAAGCTGGACCCGGACGGGCTCAGCCCGCTCCACGTGGCGTTGAGGGAAAACGAAATAGAAACCGCACAAGCGCTCGTGCGAATCGACACACAGCTCGTCCGGGTTAAAGGGAAAGATGGGTTTACTCCCTTGCTTTATGCGATCGAAAGGAACGCGGGTTTGGAAGTGTTGGCGCATTTCTTGATGGATTGCCCGGACGCGATCGATGACTTGAATAGCCGGTTTCAGAACGCGGTGCACGTGGCGATTGAAGCGAATAACTGCCAGGCTATTGTGCTCCTGTTGAACTGGCTTGTGAGGAGGGCGAGAGAGCCGGTTCTGGGGTGGAGGGATGAGGATGGGAACACAGCTCTTCATGTTGCTGTTAAGTATAATTGTGTCCAGGTTTGTTTTCCAGATTTTACATGTACTCTGTTTCTCACACACATTTCCAATAAATTGAATATTATTGATTTTTAATTAATTCAAATTATTATTAAGTTAATATATACGTAATTAGTTTAACACACATGTGTTATATCAGATTTATCAAAAGATAAAACTATAAAAAAATATTTATGATTATTATAGAGTTTTTAAATTTAAAAACAAGAAAAACTCAAAATATATTGCATTCTCATCTCGTGTCTTTTAGAAATGGCTATTTACGATTTATTAACTATTACTTTTTATTGATAAATAAAATTTTATTTTAATGTTTATATTAAATTAGTTAATAATTTCATATTTACATACGTAATAAATTCAAAACTTGTTACATGCTCAACACGTGTCTAATTTCTATTAATTAATTATCATTAATTATTTTTATATTTTAATATTAAATTAAATTCTGTAATAATCTTAGTTACATAGTTAGAGAAAGTTAAAAGATGTCATATTCTCAACCCGTATCGTATTGTAATTTTGTCTAATTAATAGTTATTAATTATTATTATATAAATTTATATATTTATATCTAAATTCAATTCGTTAATAATATTTAGTTACATACTTAAGTTATTGCAACTAAATCGTAATTTAATTATATTATATATTTTAATTCATAATAACAAAAATATTTGAGTTTTTATTCTAAATACAACGTATTTGACTTATTAATAAATAATTAAAAAAAATCGTAGTTAACATTATCTTATAAGTAATTTATCTTTTAATTAAGACAAGTAATTTGAATTTATTTTTTAATTATATATGACTTCTTATATATTTATATTAAAAAAAAAAGAAAATATTGAATTAAATAAAATATAATCAAATGAAAATATTAAATTAGGTAAATATAAAAAGACTATGCAAAATATAATAAAAGAAAATATAATAAATTAGGTAGATATTAGAATCCTTATATTTAATAAGTCTCCAAACTCCAAAATTCGCCAAGTAAGCATCTGTACCACCAGAAAGTTACACATCAGCCCCAAGTTTCCTAACCGGACACATATATAGAAATATTTTCGTTTAGTTTATAAGTGATATATATATATATATATATATATAATTAGAGAAAATAGACTAAGTTTATTACTTTGGTAGTGTATTGGGCGAGTATCGATTAAAATATTAAATAATAAGTTTGGTTCAATATTCTCTAATTTAGTTTTAACATTTCAATAAAATAATATTTTCAAAAAAAAAAATCAAACTAAAGTAATAGTATTTTGAACCCGTACTACATTAGTAAGTTTGATTCGTATTTTCCTAGTTATGAGTTCAAAACACTACTAATATAGTTAGTTTACTTTTTTGAATTATAATATTAAAAGAAAATTAAATATTATAATATGAATACATATAATAAATAAGTTTATTAATTAAAAAATAAATATTAAAATACTTATTTATTGATTATTTAATTTTAGTAGGTAATGAATACATAAAATGTAGACATAAATAAATAAAACAAGAATTGTTTTGGTGAAATGTAAAAATATTATTATATGGTAAAGTACAAAAAAACACATAGTATGGGAGGTTAAATGTAATTCTCACCCAAATTTTCAGGGGTGAAATTGTCCATATAGAGTAAAATATAAAAATCGCATAATTCATATGGCAAAGTGTAATAAAATACATTATATTATAAAGTGTAAAAATCCAAGTAATTCACGGGAATTAGTATATTTTTCCCTAGGGCGCGGATATACGCACCCCGATTTTTTATTAGTTCACCTCATTAAAATAATTTCTTATCCTTAAACTTTAGACACCCCAATAAAAAAAAAATACGACGACATTAATATCAAAAATGGGACCCCATCGGCACGTTGCGTTTGGGTCCCCTGCCCGCTAATCATCGGCGTCGACCTGTCGAGCCTCGCCGCGGCGGCCTGCTTGAAGGAAAAGGCATACCGTCTCTAGTCCTAGAGAGAGAGAATTACATAGACTCTCTATGGCAGCTCAATGCCTATGACATGCTGAGACTCCATCTCCCCAAATACTTTCTGCGAGCTCCCATTCATGTTCTTCCCGCCAGATTTCCAGTCCTACCCTTCTAAGTGGCATCGACTACCTGGAGACCTACGCCAACCGGTTCGAGATAAGCCCCATTTTCGACCGGAGGGTCGTGGCGGCGGAGCTCGACGGCAGCTTCTGTAGGGTCAGGATGACGGCGAAGGCGTAGGTGGAGTGGAGTATATCTACCGGTGGCTGGTGGTGGCGATTGGGGAGAATGCGGAGGAGGTGGTGCCGGAGATCGAGGGGCTGGGGAAATTCAACAACGACGACGGCGAGGTGGTGGTGCACACGAGTGGGTATAAGAGCGGTGAGGGGTATCAGGGGAAGAGAGTGTGTGTGGTCGTGTGCGGTGGCAAGGGTGGCGACAGCGGTGGCAGGCGGTGGTGGTGGATGATTGAAGATGATGAAGTATATTATTGGGATGTAAGATTTGAAGGGTAATTTGGGCATTTTATGATTTAATTTTTTAATAAGATAGACAAATAAAATTTTGGGGTGCGTATATTCGTGCCCTTTTTCCTAATATAAATTAACCGGAACACCCTTGTTCGTCCTCATTACTCGGCCGTAGGACCAAGATCCCGGGCTCAAATGCAACAACGATCTATATTTTATTAATTATAATTGATAAAACCAAAAAGATTGGTTACCAAGAATAGGGGATACTAACCTCAAATAATAGATCAGTGAATTGAATTGCTTTGAATAACGTCGCAGCGACGTGATTGATCTCTAAGGACCTCCCAGCGATCTGATCGATCCTGCAAAACAACACCCTCAGCCAAGGCGGTGGACAGCCCCGGCGAAAGTCCTCCGATGCTTAAGTCAGAAAGTGTGGAGATAATTTGAAATCTCAAAGTAGGATTAAAATCAACATAAAATAAAAGAGAGGCATGCACCCCTTTTATACAGACAAGAGAAGTGTTCCCCAAGTTAGGGTTACCTTCTCCCACTATAATTCCATAAATACCACAACCGACTTAGAATTAGGATTTCTCCTATATGCTAAGTTCCCATAAATAATAGATCTCTCGCTTAAATTATCAGAATAGGCCTCAGCCTGTGATTCTTTCAATACAGTCCACCAGGACCCCACAATACCATCCATATTAGCCCATTCAGGCCCAATATTTACAAAGCCCATTACCGAGCTACCAGATAACACCGATCCAATAAAATCATAAGAGGTGCGACCCTATATGAGAGCTCACCCTCATACTTCAGGTCGCTACTCTTAAAACCAGCTCGCCCACCTCTTAGAAAGAATGAACCTTCCGAAAAATGAGGTCGCTTACCATAACTACCAACATATATCACACATGAATATTTAGTGTCGTATCAATAATAATAAGACATTAATCTTACACAAAACTTATGTGTGGCTGTCACAGGATAGCCGGCGACGGATGCATAGTACACCAAGGGGTGTACACTTGCGTTGCACGGGTAATAAATAACAAGATAAAATTGAATTATATTGGTTTCTAATAAATTAAGATTATTACTTAAATGGTTATATTACGTTAAAGTTAATAAATTTAAATTGATACTAGCTTAATATTCTTTTAAAAATAGAAAATTATGAAAAGTAAATAACTTGATTCACAAAAAATTATTATTATTAAAATGAATGTACTTAAAAAATATGAAAGATTTCCTTGAACATAACATTCGTAGTTTTGTTACTACGTTTGTTCTTGTCGTCACGAATCAAGATCCAAAAATCATTACGATTGTTCAATCTATATATAACAACATCCAATTGGCCAGACTAATCGTGAGACGAAGATTATTTTTGACTTTTGTTGATCGTCATCACATATGAAATGATCACTGAAAAGTGTCATCGTAAGAACTTAAAATCAAACTTCAAATCAGATGGTGTTACAATCATTTGAGGGAACAATATTAATTAACCTACGATGTTTTCTTTAAAAAAGATCTTAGGCTCCAAAACATGGATGTTTTGTAACAACCAACCTATTATCATTAAAAATAAACAAGAGAATAATGGATATTCTCAGTAATATGAATAAATTTCTAACTTTCAACTTTAGTACATGATTCACCAATATAGAACATTTAATTGTGTTCAAGAACTGGTTGTTTGCGTGCTCGTTCCAATAGATGAATAAGATGCAAAAGCATTTTCTCTAAGCAAATTCAACCGAGACTAGAGAATTTTATTGTGTTTGTATAGGCACTGCGAATATAATTTTACAGTAATTGCCCTTTTTCCAAAATCTAAAATCACATATTGCTTATTACAATTAAAAAAAATGTATTGAGGAAATCAAATTATTAATGGAATCAAATTATTTGTAATAGCAACATCACTTTACCATAGAATTAAAATTTAAAATTTATTATAAATAGAAAGGAAATAAATCATGAATGCTTCCAAATTTAGTATAGTACCATGATATTCATTCCACTTGATGAAAAAGGCACGGAAACATTTTCTCCGGTTCGTATTGAATTGAGTTACCAAAACACACACACACACACACACACACACACACACACACACACATATATATATATATATATATATATATATATATATATATATATATATATATATATATATATATATATATATATATAATGTTATATTGATATAGCATTATCTCACTTTTTTCAATCACTCCTAAAATATAATGGGTAAAACAATCTATTTCGGTTCCTAAAACTCTTCTATCAGTTTTTTATTATTTATTTTTACTTTATGCTACAAATTTAATTCAACTGTGACCGAGAACGATCCATAAAAAGAAAATTAAATTAGAAGAACAAAATGAGAAAAATACATTAAAATCATATCTTCATAAGAAAAAGGAAAAATGGAATGATGCTTTTCCACGTTACACCTCGAAATGAAAGCGAAATTTTATTTGTAAGCATTGATTTTGTTTCATATATTAAATTTCATATAGTTATGCATACCCGATTTTAAATTCTAAATCCATTAATGACGATAATTCTTCTGTGTGACGACATATTTTTTAAGCATATATTCATATTTTTAAGGTGAGAATTATGACTTTTCACCGTAAAAGTATGAATATCCCCGCTAAAAAAATATGATTGTCACACGGAAGGAATGGTCACACCTGCAGGGACTGAAAATGATGGTGCGCATAGCCAAATTAAACAAAATAAACTCCGACGGCCATACCGCACTAGACATTGCCGAAAGGTTCGAAGACAAGACAGAAATGGCGAACGTGCTGAAAAAAGCCGGAGCCATGAGATCCAAAGAGCTACCAAAGAAACAAACCCTATCCGAGTATTTCATCTCCAAAGTCACCATCCTCGAAAACCTTCTCCGAGGCTATTACTTCATACTCAAGGACCTTACAAACGACATGCGCAGTGTCGTTCTAGTGGTCGCCGCCCTTATCGCCACCGCGGCCTACCAAGCGATCCTCCAGCCCCCTGGTGGCATCTACCAAGGCGAAGCCGACAAAACCCCCGATCGAGCCACCCTGGAGGTTGCAGCGGCATTGCCGCCACGGCCACCGCCGATGATACACTTCGTCGGGAAAATGGTGATGGGTATGACGGACTACAACAAGTTCATGCCGGCGAACACTTTGGCGTTCACGCTGTCGATGGTGATGATCATATTCGTCCTCCACGGACGGCCGTACAACCTGATTTTGCACACGTGTCTGATATCCCTGGCGTACAGCTACCTGATCGCCATGTCATTCGTCTCGGACCCGGACAGCGTGTCCGGCTCAATGTTCTTCATGTCGTGGTTTGTGATCGCGGCGGCATTTGTAGCGAAGATGTGGTATTATGTTGTGAAGGCGCTGTTGGTGGAGGATGTGTGGTGGCTGCCGAGGTGCGGCGTGATGTCGAGTAATGCTTGGTATAGAGTGCGACAGGGGCACAAGATTATCTCGTGTGCGCGCAACCTGAAAAGGCAGTACAAACTGATTCAGAGATAGTATTTTATATCCTACGCACGCTAATTATATATAGCGTGCTACTATAATGAAAATTGGTATTAATATTTCAAAAGTTTTTTTATTAGATATTTCTCCACTCTTGTGCATCTGCGCGAGCGTATTGTTGTGTGTTACTTTTTGAGATATGATCATTTAAACTTTTCGTCACTATGGTATATAATAAATTATTGTTTGTTTGTTTTGAGGATGAAATTCAAATAAATGGATTGGTTTTATAATATTCAAGTTTTGGAGAGAAAGTAGTAATAATGATTTTAGCTTCATTAATATTTTTCTTTTTTAAATGTATACTGAGAATAAAAGACTCAATCATATGAGATTTAATTTAGGTCAGGTCTATTGGAAATAATGCATGTCATGATGCAGATGAAGGGAATGACAGCTGCCAGCTAGAAGACAAATCTGCAGACTCTTGGCTGAGATTTGAAGGAGCTGCAACAGTCACAAAGGACAAAACCGAGTTGTGTGGCCAGAAATGATTGCAGGTGGCTCAACCGATCTATTTGGGACCATGCCCACCATTGGATGTTAGACACGTGTCTAGTGGTTCTAGATTGTTCCTAGGATGCAACTCTATAAATATGTTGAACCTCATTGCTTGTAATCATCAAGAAAAAAAACAGAAATTATACATATACCATTAATGCAATATTAGGGTTCTTATTTGTTCTTCATGTATAGCTTCTTACTGTTATATTTCAAGATGGTATCAGAGCGGGTTGATCCTGCCTCAGATCCATTTTGTCATCCACTCTAGATTTATTAAAGCTTCCTCTTTTATGGCTACTTTCGGATAATCGAATCCAGATCTGACTACAGCTCGAGTTATGGAGCCTATGCAGCTGCAGAGTCAACTTGTGAGCATCAAACTCAATGATAGCAATTTCCTTCTATGGGAACAACAAGTGTTAGCAGCCATACGAGGATATGGGCTCGAGAAATTCATCAAGGAGGAACAGAGCATTCCAGACAGGGTGATCCATGAAGGTTCTTCAGCAGGTATAGCTATTAACCCTGAGTATGTGAAGTGGATGAAACAGGATCAATTAATTGTCTCTTGGTTGTTATCTTCTCTGAGTGAAAGTGTCCTAGTTACAACTGTTGGTCTCAATACTGCTAGTGAAATATAGATTTGTTTGAGAATAAATTTTGCCAGTTACAACAGAGCCAAAGTTATGCAGATTATACTTCAACTTCAGTCCCTTAAGAAAGGAAGTTTGCAGATCAAGGACTACTTTAACAAAATCAAGTCCATTTGTGATATGTTGGGTTCCATTGGTGAAAAGATTAAAGATAGTGATCAGATTATGTACTTGTTGAATGGTTTAGGAGCTGAATACAACCCTCTCATTGTCTCTATCACTACTAGGCATGAAAAGGTGATTAGCACATATTTGTCCTTATTTTCAGTAGTATTTTAGCTTGTTTTTCTATTTGTTTTTGGTATAAGTTGGACGATTTAAGCTTAATTTCGTATTTTCATAGTTCCAGCTTATTTTACCGTATTTTGATCGTAATTGATGCAATTAGGTGATATTTCATTGTTTTCACCTTACAGCTAAGTAACCGGAAGAGTTCAGCGCATAATTAGATGAAGTTGATGTTCAAGAAATGGAGAACGAGCTTTCCGGTGAACGAGTAGCAAAGAGATAGAGAAACTGAGGAAGACGCTCTGTCGCGTCGACTGACGCGAGCGTCGACGCCCCATTGATGCGAGCCATGATCCACGTCAGTCGACGCAGGGCCGACGCAACTTGCTGAAGCGTCGACTGAAGGAGCGTCAGTCGACGCAACTTGCTGAAGCGTCGACTGAAGGAGCGTCAGTCGACGCAATTCTCTGAGGCGTCGATCCATGACCGCGTCAGTCAACGCGCACACCCAGGCAGCAGCGATGCCGAGCACCGGCACGCGTCAGTCGACGCGGCGGCCCAAAATCGGGATTTTAGGGTTTCTTATGCTCCAAGTTAAGGGAATTCTATATAAACCCCCCTAAGTCCGTCCCAAAAGGAGAGACCTCTCACCCACACTCTGAATATTTGATCTTTTGGTTCGAGAACAACACCATCCGCATCCATATAACAACAACTGATCAAGATCGATTCGAGGATCGCTAAGCTCAACCGTCCGTTCGTGATTCGTTCTTCGACCAAGGTCAACCCACCTCTCCGGATTAGCTGGAGAATTTACTACGCTTTCTAGTTTAATAAGTACTCTAAACCCTTTATTCGTTTTCATAGTTTAATTTATGCAATTAAGTAGCTATTTTTCAATAATTGTGTTAGAATTATTTTATGCTTGGAACCCTAAATAATTTTGGTATTGAATTCGTAATCTTAGTTTAATTAATGATTGTTATAATTCTCGTTTAGTTAAATCATTTCGTTTACATTGCGTTCTAGATAATTTCTGCTCGTTTATGCTAGTTAATCTTATTCAAAAGTTCTTAGATTAATTTCTCTAGTTTATATGTTTAAGTTGCTGAAGTAGGGTACCTAGTTTTGTTTATCGTTCATGCATTTAAATTACTAGATAATAAAAACAATCAAACCACCCCCCCCCCCCACAATTTGTATGTGTTATTGTGTTGAACAAACTATTTAAAATTCCGATTGTATGTTCCTCGAGAGACGACTCGAGTCAAGTTGTCAAACTACGCGCGACCCCGTTCTCTTGCGGGCAAGCTATTGATCTTTTGACAAATTTTCATAAGTAGGCAACACAAAAGCTTGAATCAAAAGGTTACAATGATGGAAGCATACTCTATGCTGCTGAGTTTTGAAAACAGGATTGAAACTGTTGAAGGTTTTGGTGAGACAGAAAATGCACATTTCAGTGCTAACCTCACCACACAGATGCCTTATTCTGTAAATAGAGGAAGGGGAAGAAGCAGAAATAATTATCAGTTTCAAGGAAATAGAGGAAGAGGCAGCACTGGTAGAGGTAATAGAGGCAGAGGAGGAAGGTTTGGCTCCAACAGGCCTAGATGTCAAATATGTGGTTACAATAACCACACTGCAGAAAAGTGTTACTACAGATTTGACTCCAATTTCCAGATGAACTCCAGCTATCAGGTGAACACAGCAAACAAGAATCTGCAAGGACAACACTCAGGTGGAAATCTCATGGCTAACTTGACAAGTTTTGGAGAAGCTGAGATAGGACATGACTACTGGTATCCAGACTCCAGAGCAACAAATCACCTCACATATGAGCTTTCCAATCTGAACATGGCCACTGATTACAAGGGCTCAGAGAGTATTCAAACAGCTAGTGGAGCAGGTATATCTATTGCTCATTATGGTAACTCTATAGTGAATGGACCTGATCACTCATATTCCTTCAAACTAAACAATCTTTTACATGTTCCCAAAATTACCAGAAACTTACTTAGTGTTTCACAGTTTGCTAAAGACAATAGTGTGCTCTTTAAATTTCACCCTCTTTTCTGTCTTGTGAAGGATCAAGTGTCAAAAGCTGTTCTACTCAGAGGGACCCTTAAGGATGGATTGTACCACTTATAATCATCCCAAAATCAGAATCATCACATTCCTCATTTTCAATCAAGTGTGAACTTCACAGAGCTCAGAAATAAACCAAGTCTAGATATGTGGCACACTAGATTAGGTCACCCCTCAGTGGATACTGTAAAGAAAGCTCTCACACATTGTAACCTTCCTGTTTTGAATAAAAATGATGATTCACTATGTGTTGACTGTCTTAAATAAAAAATGCATAAACTTCCTTTCTCAAAATCTATGCATCACAGCAACAACATTCTTGATATCATTCACAGTGATGTATGGGGACCATCTCCTGTCATTTCCCATAATGGATTTAGGTATTACATCAGCTTTATTGATGATGCATCTAGGTACACATGGATTCATTTAATTAAGGTCAAGTCTGATGCTAAAGTTGCATTTATACACTTCAAAAATCTTGTAGAAAACCAGTTTGGGACCTCCATCAAGACCTTTCATTCTGATGGAGGTGGAGAGTTCATTAGCCTTAAAAGCACTTTAGATCAAGCTGGAATAAAGCACATATTCTCTCGTCCTTACACCCCAGAACAAGATGGAATGGCTGAAAGAAAACACAGACATATCATTGAAGTTGCCCTATCCTTGATCTCTCAGTCAAATTTACCTCTCAGATATTGGAATGAAGCCTTTATCAGTGCCACTTATCTTATAAACCTAACCCCAAACATATTACTAAACTTCAAATCACCTCATGAAGCCATCACTCAACAAAAGCCAGACTATTCCCATCTCAGAAACTTTGGATGTCTGTGTTTTCCATTACTAAAACCCTACAGCAAAAACAAACTTGAGCCCAAAATCCATTCTAGTGTTTTCATTGATTACAACCCTTACCACAAGGGCTACAAAGTTCTACTTCCCTCCGATAAAATCATAATCACAAGACATGTTCAGTTCCAGGAAAATAAATTCCCCTTCAAAGCTACACAGTCTGAACCTCCCTCTCCTGACATAGATACATCCTCTACCTCTGCACCATTGATACATATCACAGATACTACAGTCTCTTTCCCAACTACACCATCTTCATCACCTATTATAGATACTCCTTCTCCCAATAGTTCACACAGTCCTTCATCTCCCTCCAACTCCTCCCATACCTCCTCACACTCCACCACTATTCTCATTGGTCAAATTACTATAGATACACCTAGTGAGCAAGAAAATGTACCTGTTGTCACTAACAATCCTTATAGAAGTCAGTCTCTTGTAGGTACACATCATATGCAGACAAGATCAAAATCAGGGATCTGCAAGCCCAAGACATATAACACAGTGCTGCATCAAGATGCAACTGAGCCAACATTAGTTGAGGAGGCTCTATGCATTGCAAAATGGAGAGAGGCAATGTCTTCTGAACACCAAGCTCTTTTGAAAAGTCACACTTGGGACCTTGTCCCTGCACCTCATGATAGAAAGTTGATTGGTTCAAAGTGGATATTCAAGGTAAAGAGAAACTCAGATGGATCAGTGGCTAGATACAAAGCCAGGCTTGTAGCTAGAGGGTACACTCACTCTGCTGGCCTTGATTATAATGAAACCTAAAGCTCAGTGGTGAAGCCAGCCAGCATCAGGATCATTTTGTCCTTGGCTTTGACTAAAGGATGAAAAATGAGGCAACTAGATGTAGACAATGCATTCCTCAATGGAGATATTGACTCAGACATTTACATGGAACAACCACCTGGTTTTCAAGACAAGAATTCCCCCCATTTAGTCTGCAAGCTAAAGAAAGCCTTGTATGGTCTGAAACAGGCATCTAGGGCTTGGTCAAGCAAACTTGGTAATGCTCTCATCTCCCTTGGATTTTTCACTTCTCAGTCAGATACATCCCTCTACATCAGACATGGAACAGATTCTTGAACCATCATAATGGCTTATGTTGATGATATAATCATCACAAGGAACAAGGATACTGAAATTGATGCTGTGATTTGTGGTTTGAGAAAACATTTTTCTATGAAGGACCTAGGCTCATTGCACTACTTCTTAGGAATTGAGGCTGTTCCTACACCAGATGGCCTACTCCTCAAGCAAAAGAAATACATTCAAGAGGTTATTGAAAGAGCAGGAATGAAGGGGGCAAAGGGTGTTAGCTATCCTATGATGGTCACTCCTCCTCTTTCCAAATTTTCTGGCCAACCAGTAGAGGATCCAAGCCATTACAGATAAATTGTTGGTGCATTACAATATGCTATACTAACCAGGCCTGACATCAACTTTGTTGTTAATAAAGTGAGCCAGTTTATGCAGAATCCTCTAAATAAGCACTAGAAAGCTGTGAAGAGGATAATCAGATATCTGAGTGGAACTATGGAGTATAGACTGAAACTGGAAAAATGTAATAACCTTGATGTAGTGGCTTATGCGGATGCAGGCTGGGCATCAGATATAGATGACAGGAGATCAACATCTGGATCATGTGTGTTCTTTGGAGGAAATCTTATCTCATGGAAATCAAAGAAACAGCCTACTGTCTCAAGGTCCTCCACAGAAGTTGAATATATGAGTTTGGCTATCACAACCTGTGAAATACTGTGGATAAGGTCCTTATTACAAGAACTAAGGATTGGACAAATCAATCCTAGTGTTGTGTGGATGGATAATCTTGGAGCTATCTCCATTTCTGCTAATCCTGTGAGCAATGATAGATTCAAGCATTTTGAACTTGATTTGCACTTCATAAGGGAAAAAGTGATGAAGAAAGTAATAACTGTCAGACATGTTCTAGCTATAGATCAAGTTGCAGACATCATGACCAAACCTTTGGCAGGACAATTCTTTGACAGGCTTAGAAACAAATTAGGAGTGTTTACTGAAGCCAGCACAGAATTGAGGGGGCATATTGGAAAGAATGCATGTCATGATGTGCATGATTGTGCATGGCATGATGTAGATGAAGGGAATGACAGCTTCCAGCTAGAAGACAAATCTGCAGACTCTTGGCTGAGATTTGAAGGAGCTGCAACGGTCACAAAGGATAAAACCGAGCTGTGTGGCCAGAAATGATTGCAGGTGGCTCAACCGATCTATTTGGGATCATGTGCCCACCATTGGATGTTAGACACGTGTCTAGTGGTTCTAGATTGTTCCTAGGATGCAACTCTATAAATATGTTGAACCTCATTGCTTGTAATCATCAAGAAAAAAACCAGAAATAATACATATACCATTAATGCAATATTAGGGTTCTTATTTGTTCTTCATGTATAGCTTCTTACTGTTGTTATTTCAAGAAGGTCACACTGAACTCATCGAAGCTGCAACCTGATAATAGATAGATTGCACTAAACCCAATGAAATAACAAGCTGACCTCATTTTAAGACAGGTTGCCATAAATATGCCAAAGGAGTGAGCTGACATGAGTTCACATAAGCTCGGTACAGGAAAGCGGCGATCAATATCAGTCTGGCACAGGTCCATGGTAAACAGTAGCACCTGATCACAACTCACCATAAGTGCTACAAGACAAAATTGGAAGCCAATATACCTTCTTACTATATATACTGCCTAATAAAGTCATATGGATTACAACTATAATATCCAAGGATCCTAGGGTTTCTAGATTGTTTTTCTATCCTCCTTAAGAGAAGCTCACTCTATCCTGCTCAGCTTTGAAAACAGGTTGGAGACTACAGAGACCTCCACAAAATCCACATTTTCTATCAATTTCACTACCAATTATAGAGGAAGAAGAAGCTCTAGAGGTACGAGGAATATTAGAGGTAGAGGAGCTGAAGAAACAGTAGTTTCAGAGGCAGAGGAAGACATAGCTACAGTCAAGGGGGCAACAAGTCGTGATGTCGGATCTGCTACTATAACTACCATAAACTGATAAATGTCATTGCAGGATGAACATGAACTTCATTCCTAGCTCCCGACTTGGATTCAATCAACAAAAAGGCAACAATAGCAGTAATTATCAGAATGAAAGCTTTTCTGTCAACCTTACTAATGTGATCGTTGTCGAGTCTATCCACGATCAAAACCGGTATCCTGACTCTAGAGCCTAAGTCTAGCTTCAGAATATGGTGGCAATGATACTATTCAAACTGCAATTAAGGTATAAGCATCTCACATATTGGTAATTTTATAGTTAGTTCAAAAAACTTTTGCATATACTTCATGTCACTAAAAACCTCATTAACCAAGTTAAAGGAACCTCATTAGGAGAATTTCTATTTTATTAGCCAAGTTAAAGGAACATCTTGATTTGCAACGCAATAAAGAGACAACAAAGATTTATGAACTTCATCGTATTTAAAGATAATAACCCCACTGTATTCAGAGACCATTGACTTTAATGGATAAAATAAACTCGCATTAAATTAGTTTATAAATTTGATAATAATTATAAAGAATGTAATATCATATATTATAGGATTTATAAAGCCAATTTTATATTACATTCATCGAAGAAAATGATTTCAATTAACTCAATAATATATCTAGACATATTACAATAAATCTTAAAATAAAATTAGTTGCAAATGTACTTGCAATTTAGATTCAATGACCAATGCCAATGCAAATTTGAGGGTGCGGTTTGTTGATTCACCGACATTTGTAACTCCCCGATAAGAACATATTTTAATCAGTAGACAATAAGAGATTTAAACACCAAACCATTATTATTTTCATTCGAACTAAAATTGCAAGAAAAAAAGCGTCTCAACATCACCAGCCATAACAACGGACGAAGGAGAAAAAAGCTCACAAACAGCAAACCACTCACCATCTTTGGTTTTAATCTCCAAATTATCTACCTGATTATCTTTTTCAACCACCAAGCAAGAGCTTTTCCTATATGCAAAATTCATACTCAGGAAAATTAATAAATAAGTTAATAAGTGTGTGTACACACACATACAAATTAGGGCCTGGAATCGTAATTTTAATAATAAAATTCTTTTTTAGTTTTTTAAGGAAAAGAACAGTCACAAAACAGTAAAAAAAATTAATAGAAATTAAGGCAGCACTTTGGCGTTGCGCCCTAAAACTTAGGGCCAATCACCTGAGTCCAAATCCCGAGTCAACTCAGACCCGACCCAATTCTTAGAAAATTCGACCAAACCCATCGCCGCCGTCCCATAACCCAGACGTTCAGAACCAAAGCCCATATTTTCCCCAAACCAAGATCTAATTCTAGCCTTACTCGTTAGCCACATACCAAATCCCACCTTAGAGACTTTAGGCCCTCGGCTTGACACCCGCTCTGTCCCATTGCTGTTCATTTCTCTGCCGCGATGGTTGAATAAATGGATCCCAGTCAAGTCCCACTTTGATCTCTCTATAACACATCAACATTGTGTTGCTCAAAGGCCCCAGTGATATGAAATTTTCATTCATCAGACCTCATAGGTACTAGCTTTTTTCATATTATCATCGAGTATCATTTTGATTCTGGGGCATATCATAGTATCTCATTTTTTGGATTGCTTCATATTTGTTTGTATTCTTCTAATTGGGATGTTTCTAAAAGCAATAAAAAATTAAGAAAACATAATAATTACAATATAAAAATATAAATAGTATTTGCATTATTTAAATTATAAATGATTCATAAATCTTCTTCCCCAACTGATGTACCATATTCAGAATAAATTAAATAATATATATTATTATCCCTACCGCAACTTGCGACGTCAATAATTATTGAGGCACGCCTCATTCAAAGTAGCAATAATTCAAATAACCAGTGGTTATATATATAGGAGTCAAGAAGAACATAGTGGTGAAGCAAATTAAGGACTCGTGAGATTAGGTCTAAAAAACTTGTCAACTTGCCTTAAAATTTCTTTTTATTATCCGCTAACTAACTAACTAACTCTTTGGCATTATTTCCTAGCAAAGGAAATAAGAATGTAATGTATTGTAACGTGAGTACACTATCATGTGTGCAGAACAAAAACGCGTTTAAAGCCTCAACTTTTTGTGATAATTTTTTGCTGGCTTGCCATTTGTAGTTTTCCTTTAGTCCTTCTCTGGAAAGAGAATTCTAGATGCGCCTATCCATGTGCAAAGAAATACTTATATGGCATGCCTCATCATTACCCCATTTGATGCAAATCTTATTATGTTGATCTTTTATACCTAATGGGATATTTTATTGCATTTTGTATTCCAATCGTATTGGATGCATACAATATTAATAAGATGATAATGTTATAATATATTTTTTTTAATCTACACCTCTTAAATCAACTAAATGTTTTGGATCATCATTTTACTACCACTAAATTTTACCATTTACGTAATATTTGATAGTTATGTTAACAATCGTTCCTTTTATACTTTTATAATATTATATACGTATTATATAACATTGTTATTTTGTACATTAACTAGCAGCTAATTTATGCACACATTTACAATAATCAAGATTTCTCATTCTTTTTGATACTTCTTGGGAAAATGATACATATAGGTCAAAAAAAAAAAAAAATAGAAAAATGTATTAAAAGACTATTTAATTGATTGAGATTGTAAGTAAATAGCAAGGGCAATATAGGGTAACTACCAAAACAAAACTACCTAGTCAATGTCAATCTCCTCAGACACAAATAAAGAAAGAATGTATATATATACAAAATAAAAAAATAAAAAAATAAAAAAAGAGAGAGAGAAAAAACGGTCATGCTCCCGACAAAGCTTAACCATCATCCATTTCTGCTCATTTATATCAACTGCCAAAACCGCTCATTCGCTTCTTTTTTTCTTTCTCCCCCACCCAAAATCGTCCGTCATCATCATCAAGAACAAAATTCAGTAAAAAGAAAAAAAAGAATCATGCCGGCTACTGATAACCAAGGCTCCTTCCTCAACCGCATAAGCATCCGCCGCAACCAGTTCACCTCCATCGACCCCAACCACGACCAGGAAATCGAAGACCTCGACCTCCTCCAGAAACACGTCGCCGACCGCTTCTCCGATCTCCTCTCCACCGCCCCCATCGCCGCCCCTCCACCCACCAACGACCCTCCCTCCGCCGCCGCAGACTCCCCGTCGGCCGCCGACGAGGCCTACTCCCTTTCCCGGCCGCCGCTCCTCTCCATCTCCTGGTTCCGCAACCTCCTCGACGCCTTCCTCTGCTGCGAGGCCGAGTTCAAGGCCGTCCTCGTCTCCGGCCGCGACCCGTCCCAGTTCTCCCGGCCGCCGCTCGACCGCCTGATCCCCGATCTCCTCGAGCGCGCCGTCAAGGCGCTCGACGTCTGCAACGCCGTCACCCACGGCGTCGACCTCGTCCAGCACTGGCAGAAGCTCGCCCAGATCGCCGTGGAGGCGCTGGACCAGACCCCGATCGGCGAGGGCCAGGTCCGCCGCGCCCGGAAGGCGCTCAACACCCTGCTGACGTCAATGGTCTTCGACGACAAGGAGAACGCCAACGGCAACTACCACGGGCGGTGGACGGAGAGGACTCGCTCCTTCGGCCGCCGCGGCGCCGGCGCCGGAGCCTCCAAGGACCGCACCTCCGGGAGCTTCCGGTCGATGTCGTGGTCCGTCGCGAAGTCATGGTCGGCGGCGAAGCAGATCCAGAACATGTCGGCCAACCTCGTCGCGCCACGTGGCGGGGAGTCGGCGGGGCTGGCCCAGCCGGTCTACATCATGAACACGATCGTGGTGTTCGTGATGTGGGCTTTGGTGGCGGGGATCCCCTGCCAGGAGAGGAATGGGCTGGCGACCCATTTCCAGCTGCCCAGGAACCTGGGCTGGGCCCAGCCGATAATTGGGCTTCAGGAGAAAATCGGGGAGGAGTGGAAGAAGAAGGAGAAGAAGGGGACGGCCGGGTTGTTGGAGGAGGTCCAGAGGATGGAGAAGGTGGCCCACTCGCTGGTCGAGTTCTCGGACTCGTTCGTGTTCCCGTTGGAGGAGGAGAAGGCGGCGGAGGTGGCGGCGCAGGTGGCGGAGCTGGCGGAGATATGCGAGAAGATGGAGGAAGGGCTGGGCCCACTACATCAACAGGTCAGAGAAGTGTTTCATAGGATTGTGAGGAGTAGAGCTGAGGTTCTTGATGTGGTTGATCATGTTGCTAAATTGTCCGCACCTGCTCCGTATTGATGCGCTTTTTCCGGGTTGTACATTTTTTTTTCCCTACTTTTCCTTGGTTAATTATGATGTTCAATTAGAATGAGTTTTGATGTAATGTGGCGTGTTAGTAAAAACTGCGTTTGTAATGTTTGACTAGTGATTTCGGGAAGTAAATAAGAAGAAAATGGTTCAAGTTTTGACTTCTTTTTTGATGTGGATATATTTATTATGATGATGTACTAAGTTCTTTCTATATGGATGTGAATAATATGCTAATGAAGACTCACTCACTGCAACATAATTGTTGGGTATACAGAATTTCACAAGAAATCACAAGAGATAGGATCTGATGCATACAACTTTTTGTATCATTATTTCTGGGGGATAACTGTAGAAACCATCCTAAGGTTTGGGCAGTTGCTCTAGTTCCAAAACATCTATATCTATAGTTATATTTTCATATCTTAAACGCTTCTTGATGTTTATATATACCTAACGAATACTATCACCCCTAAAAGTCAAATTTATAAAAAAGAATAGATTTCCAGAGGGTATTTATAATCTTGATAGTGACAGATATCATAGGCAATATTTTGTAAGATTAGAATGTACCTTTTACTTAATTAATACATTCGACCATCTTCTGTTGGTCGAACAGTAAATCGGACTCTCTTTAATTTACTGTTACAACATTTCGAACTCCTTTCAATTTGCTGTTATTAACTTTTCATTTGTCAAACAGTTAATCGGACTTTCTTCAAATTATTGGAACAATAACTTAAACTCCCTTCAATCTGCTCCTATCAACTTCCCGTTCATTAAGTACTGTGATTTTCATGTTTTATAAAAGTTCACCTATCTTGAATAAATAATGTCAAGCATTTATAAACTAAATAAAAGTCTCTTTATATTATCCCAATTCTTAAATTTGTGACAGATAATTGAAGAAACATATAGTAATGATTTGTTCCTTCAATTGGCCTACATACATCACAGTAGTAATACTAATGACCAAACAAACAAACAATCAATCAAACATCACATTAGAAAAACTGACTGAGGCAGGAGCAGGAGTCCTAGCTGGCACAGAAGAGGTATTTGCAATTGGCTATGGAACATGACATAAAACATTATAGTTGTAACATTCAAATTATTTCCATATATGTTATCAGAAAATCGTAAAATACTGGGGAACAAAAAATCTTCACTACAAAAACTCATACTATCTCCAATTTATCGGAGATGGAAACTAGAAAAATTAGAAATATGACGGATTAATTTTGAATGACAACTTTTTCCAATCAAAGCACAACATCACAGCAGCAAATTCGCATCTTAGAACTATGAATGATCAATTTAAAATGTCGGACTATTCAATTAAGTGCACCAACAACTTAGCAATACTATCTTAAGAAAATTCAACACAATTAGAAATCATCTCTAGTAATAAATTATAAAAAACAAATACAAAAGAGGAGGAAATTCAAAGCATCAGATAAACCAATCAATTAAGTAAAACTAAAATACATTTCTTAAGGATTAGATTAATAGTAAATAAAAAGATGAAGGGTTATGTTATAAATTATATAATTATATATTAAATATTAATTGAAAATATATTTTTAATATTTAGACTATTTAAATGTTATTTTGGTAATTTCATTATAATATAATATGAATTATTTAATAATTAAAAAGTACAATGTAGTACAATTGAAAATTTCAGTTGTATTCAATTATACTCAGATTGATAGATATAATTGAATTATCAAACAATTAGTGTAATTGTGGGACATGAAGTGTATAAAACCTATGAAGTGTCGAATACTCTTTACTAGGAGAGTATACCTCTATAGAAATTTTTGTAAAATTTTCAAATACCCTCTATAGGAATTTTTGTAAACTTATTATTTTATTTTATGAGACGTTAAAAACTCCAAGTTTTTATCAAAAATATCATAAGTTGCATTTAGCAACAAGTGATTGGAGTCGATGAACTTTCATTTTTGAGTTGTAAATATCGTGATCGTCTAATACCTCGTCTTTATGGGTACTCAAAAAAAAAAAATGGTACAAGAAGAGAAATCCTTGTACAAGTGAAGTCTATATAATAAGTCGTGCAACCCTTGTACGCATTTTTATTTTTAATTTCTAGATTTTATTGTAATGATGTGTATAGATGATTGGGCTAGTCGGGTGCCGACTTAGCGGTTTGATCATGAATAGACCTTGGCCGAGGTATGGATGGGGGACGTGCATAAAGGGCAACACATTACTGTTAGGCGTTCGGAAGGTAATCTAAACCTCTTATCTCAACGTATCGTGTCTTCCTTTTAGTTGAATTTTCAATTAGTTTAATGCATAACTCCTCGAATAATTTGAATGCATTAATTTTTAGTTCATTGGGTGGTTAAATTTTCCTTGTCTATGTTTAGGCTCGATTTTGCTTGAGGACAAGCAAAAAGCTAAGTGTGTGGGAGTTGATTTATACATATTTGTGTGTGATTTTCATGTGTTCTTATGTCTTGTCGTGTGTGTTTTAGATGGGTTTCGGTCGTATTTTATCTCATTTTTCTTTATTTGGCGTTTTCGTAGCGTTTGCCATCTTTTTAGTGTTTTTCGTATTTCTCTTTTACTTTTTAAATATTTTATATTATTTATTTTTCTTTGTTTTAGGGTAGTCGATCAAGTCTAAAAGCGTTCCCAAAGATCACAACTGGATCAATTTGACAAAAAACACGACTCGAACCCGCGAAGTACAACCATCGGTCGATGCATGCATCGACGCGCCATCGACGCCGAGTCGCCACGCCCTCAAAGGGGATAATTTCCAGTATCGGTGGTCAAGCCAATATTGAACCAACCCTATAAATATAACATTTCCTTTCTCAGCATAACAAGCTTTGAACCCCCCAAGAGTTTGACAACCCAACCCTTCTCTTGTCTTATTGATTCTTTCTTTCACTTTCAAACATGAAGTCCTAAATAGATTAGTATTAGTTTGTTGAATTATAACATAGAACCTAGTTATATTTATTTATAATTTGAAGGAACTCAATGTTCTTGGAAGCAACTTTCTCTTTTGGGTTTGAAGATCCTTAGAGCCTTTATAAATCGGTAATCTTTCATTCTTGATTTCTATAAATATTTGGAGCTGTTGATTGTCTTGGGTATTAATTTTAGTTTAATTGTTGAAAATTACGTTTGATTTGTTAATGAAGGTTGATTATTTTTATTTGTCATTTTCTACATACTTTTCATCTTTAATGGTGTTCCTGTTCATTTTGGGTTTGTGTTATTGAATTCGTTGATGATTGTTGGTTAGAATTTACGGGTCTAGTGCCTAAAATTGTTAAGAACCATCAATTGGGATTGTAGGGTGTTTAATCTACAAGTTGGGATTGACAATCCCAACTCGTAGATTAAGTGTTCGATAAAACGCCAATTGATTGTGGAGACGATTCTAGAGCCCTATACCCCCATTTTCTCAATCTTTTCAAATTTGACCGCTTGTTTAAAATAAGCTTTTTCTTTATTTTCTCGTTTGTAAAATCAAACACGAGGATTACCTCCTATTAGTCTTTCTCGAGAGATTCGACTCGAGTCAACTTTTCACTTACAACCGCTCCGTTCTCTTGCGGACGAACTTTTTATTTTAATTAAAAGTAAGTGTTTAAAAAGTTTGATTAATGTCTCCCAACAACTGGGAGCCCCTCAAGGGTGACCAATCAAATGTAGTTATAGATTGTACAAAGAAAGGTTTTCCATTTGGTACATTTGTTTTAGCAATCTATATCAATTAATTTTGGGCCAATTATATTTGTACTTGGGCTTTTGCTAGTTGCATCCGTATTTATTTACAAAAATGTCATATATACTCACGCTCGATTGCTAAACACATCATAAAAAATAAAAATTGCCACACACACTCATTAACATATAATTTAATATACACAATATTTTTCTACAACTATTCACTTAAAAAAAAAAAAATGTTCAAGTTCATTTCTTTCTAAACCCTAGTTCTCCAATCACAACAAATAATTAACAATTGATAAAAAAAAAAAAAAAAAAGAACATCCAGTGCAAGCATTTCTTCATTTTTGTTCGATTAATTTTTTATTTTCGCATCTGTATTATTAAGTTTGTTTTGAATTTTCAAAAAAAATTTAGTGCCCAAGATGCATTTTTCTTGTTTACAATTTTTTATATCGGTTCTATAAAAATCGATGTAGAAAATAGTTTTCGTAAAAACAGATCTTTTACATCGGTTTGTGAACCGATGTCGAAACTGATTTTGTAAAAAAATGGTTTTCTACAACGATTTATATAAAGCAAATATAAAATGTAGTAATCAGAAAACAAACGAACAAAAGAAATTGCTTTCGGCTGCTTTGGCTAAAATATTGAACAAATTTCGGTTAAATATGGGAGAAATATTGGCATTTGTTCAACAAACCAGGGGCCAAAATCTTGAGCAACTTCCTGCCTCCATTGACCGATTATCTCCGAACCCCAAGGTTTAAAAAAAAATAAAAAATCAACATCACAACCTTTAATTTTCATGTTAATTATAATATAAACTCAACTTAGAAACAACATAATCTAAAATTTGTCACATAAAATATCAAATTAAATACAACACATAAAATTAAAAAAAAAAAACCACAAAAATAGAAGAAATAAGCATACATGTGTTAAACATGACGTTGCGATAGGTGTTTGGGATGGCTTTAAGATTTTGTGGTGTTCATGCCAGGAATTTAGAGTGTGCTGCATCTCCTGTCTTCTCTTCTTTCGTCCACTTTTCTTTTTCCTTTTTTTCCCTTTTTCTTATTTCTGAAAATGAGTGTACTTAAAAATTGTATAAGATAGGATTAGAATTTATTTAAAGAGAAAGTGTATCATGTCTAATTCATCTCGAATTGTATATAATAAAAATATAAAAATAAAATTAAAAATTATACATGAATACATTAAGAATTGAGTGCGGCCAGGAAAAACCTGAGTCTCAGTAGAATTCGCATTAATTTTGTTAATTGGGCTTCGTATCGACACATTCTATTTGATATGATTTTCTTCCTTAACAACAAAACACACGCCCGCGCGCGCACAAAGAAAAGGATAATGAACTAATGGGCCTATACTAATATCCTAAGCTGCTAATAAAGTAGCCCACATCTATTTATTTGGATTTTCTTTGCTAAAATCCAAACTGCAACGGCGGCCCATGTCTAGAGAGAGACAGATACCATAACGGGAGAAAATTAAAAATAAAAAAATAAAAAAATCCTCCAATCAGCAACTGAATTCTGTCCCCTCTGCAGCAGCGCCAGCCACCACTCCGACGCCCTCACTGTAAACCCACGACTCTTGAACATCAGCAAGGGTCATCATCTTGCTATTAAAATAATCAATATTTAATCTATCTCTTATTGTAATTTTATAAAGCATATATATATAAATCTCATGATCCCCATGTCTTCAGGTCCAGTCTCTCTCCCATTTTCCGCAATTAATTACTTTCCCCTTTCGTTTCTTCTCACTTTTTGTTATTACAGTTCGTGGAGTAATTATGTCGAGCATCTCGAGTGCACTAACACTGAAGCACGGGCTCTCGCTCTGGTGTCCCCAGTCGGCTTCAGTAAATCGAGTTTCTCAGCCTCTTTCAATCGCCTCTGCTAGTTCTCGAAGACGATTCTCTGTTTCAGCTTCATCTTTCGCCAACGAAAATCGAGAGTAATCATCATTCTCGCCTTCTCAATTTCTTCTTTGGTTTGTTTTTTTTAATTTGTTGTTATTATTATTATTATTATTATTATTATTATTATTATTATTATTATTATTATTATTATTTATTTTTTATATATTCCAGGTTTGTGATAGTAGGAGGTGGAAATGCAGCTGGTTATGCAGCTCGGACATTCGTGGAGCATGGTTTGGCCGATGGAAAGCTTTGCATTGTTTCAAAAGAGGTAACTTATTGTTTTTATTTTCAGTGAATGGATAATGAGATTGTGCACAAATTTCTGAGCAATAGACTTTGAACTTACGAATGGGTAAATTGATCGATTATAAAGGTGTTTTATGTGTTCAAACTGATTGTGGCTCTAGTAAAAGAATCGTGGTTGTGTGCCGTGTGTGGTCGTTGGGCATCTATTTATGTAATTGATTTGGTAATTGCGAATGAGCCTTAAATATATTGGACCTGAATTTCTGATCTGTTAGTGTGATGTTTTATGCTGGTTGAGCTTAAATAACTTAGTTTGTCTTCATATACAGCCATACGCACCTTATGAGCGTCCAGCATTGACGAAAGGTTACTTGTTTCCTTTGGATAAAAAGCCAGCACGATTACCGGTGAGAGCATGATGTGATTTGTTATCTTAATTTCATTTTAAGTTCAGCTAAATAGATTATTGCATTTTATGATCCTGGCTCGACATCGAGTTTTTTATATTAAAAAAAAAACTAAAAAACTTAGTGACACAGAAAATTGTATAGGAAAAAATGGCGAGATTTCAGGGCATTTTGCAGTTGGCCAATTACACTCTAAGAATCAATGGGTTAATTTGGAAGATTGTTTTTTTCTTTTTCTGCTGTTTTTAGGGTTTCCACACTTGTGTTGGCTCAGGCGGTGAAAGACAGACGCCTGAATGGTATAAGGAGAAAGGGATAGAGGTAACAATTTTTTATTTTTTTTTTGGCATCTGAAATTGTACGATTTTATTAACCATGCCTCCTTTTTTATACAGATGCTGCATGAAGATCCAGTTGCAGACATTGATATCGAAAAGCAAACATTGAAAACAAATTCCGGAAAATTGCTCAAGTATGGATCGCTTATAATTGCTACTGGATGTACTGCCTCCAGGTATTTCAACAATTTTTCTTCAATTAGTTGCTTAAATTAAAAACGAACCCCAAATTTAGCCTATTTGCAGTATTGACTGTTATGAAATAACCTCTCAGCTGCGTATTACTAGAAATAAAAAATAATGCATGTATTTCGACGTGCCTCTGAACTCTATATTACCATAAAGTAATAATGTGGTGATTTAATTACTATTTGTCCTCATTTAATTCTCGTTTGGAGCATAATTGGTTCTTTTCTAAACTAGTTGCTTTGTAGTTTATATCGTCTTTGCAAGTATTGAGTTCTTTAGCAACTTAAAATAGGTAATTTTGGCAATGACAAGTGCAATAATAAAAGAATCCCGAATGAATGACGTGCAATTTGAATTTTTATTGGCTTCAGATTTCCAGATAAAATCGGAGGAAACTTAGCAGGTGTTCACTATGTACGGGATGTTGCGGATGCCAATTCACTGATATCGTCATTGGTAATTTTGGTTTTAAGATACTATTTTTAACAAAATGTTTGTGGTTGACTAAATTTGATATTTTTCATTGCTTAACAACTGACAACTGAACCTTTCTCAGGAGAAGGCAAAGAAAGTTGTGGTTGTTGGTGGTGGCTATATTGGAATGGAAGTTGCAGCAGCAGCTGTTGCTTGGAACGTTGACACAACTGTAAGTGATTATTGGGATTTCTATCACTGAAAATTTAAATTAATTTTGTATAGATACTTATATGTACTCGGGAACATTTAAAAGGTATAGCGATTATTGATTGTATGAACAAAAGAATCGACACTGTAAATCTTCGTATCTAGTTACATATATTGCATACTTCAATTTAAGTAAAAACTGATCTCTTGTTTTGACAAATTTTGATTTCGGTACTTGTTTTTTGCTTTACGAAGATCATTTTTCCAGAAGACCATCTGATGACAAGATTGTTTACACCTTCTCTGGCACAAAAATATGAACAGCTTTACCAAGATTATGGTGTCAAATTTGTCAAGGTGGGAAACGTGAAAATATAAAATAACCCAATGTTAAATTGTGAAGATATATTCTAATTCGGGTTGTATGCTGTCAGGGTGCTTCTATAAAGAACCTAGAATCTGGTTCTGATGGTCGTGTAGTCAGTGTCAAACTCGAGAATGGTTCTACCATAGAAGCAGACACGGTAAATCAGAAATAGCTTGTTATATTGAAGTTGTTGTGTTTTTTTTTTTCCTTATTCTTCTTTCTTTTTCGTCATTTTTTTATTAAAAAATAACTAGGCAATGCATTTGACGTGCAGGTTGTCATCGGTATTGGAGCTAAACCAGCTGTCGGTCCCTTTGAAATGGTTGGTTTAAATAAAAATGTGGGCGGAATACAAGTAAGCATCAGTTGACTTTTATAATTTTGATGCATGAACGTGGTACATGATACATGAACTTCTTCTAGTATTGTAATAATCTCTTAAACCATATGCTTCTGAAATATATCATTTGTTATTCTTATTGTAGTCTTCCGAGAAAAAAAGAATATCAAGCAATAGTACTGTTATGCCCTGGTCAATTTCAACCTCTTGACCTGGTAACTATTAATCGAAAAATAATCTTATAAAGAGCATACCAAAATACCAAAATAGAGCGTTAGAGAGTGAGCGAACTTAATCTGTATCTATAATTAAAAAAAAAAAAGGTTCAATTACTGAATAATGTAGTCAGTTCCACTTTTGTTCCTGTGACCCATAAGACGATTAATTTCCCAAAGAAATAGACAATAATTATAAAAAAAATCTCCAATTTTTGAATTTCAGGTTGACGGCCAGTTCAGAACAAACGTACCCGGAATTTTCGCTATTGGAGATGTAGCCGCTTTTCCATTGAAGGTATATATATATTTCACGCAAACTAAGAAACGTTATAGATTTTTCATTTAGTGGCTATGAAATATCTAACGAAGTAAAGTGGTAGCAGATTTACAACCGAATTACACGAGTCGAGCATGTTGATCATGCTCGTCGGTCTGCACAGCACTGTGTTAAATCACTACTAACTGCGCACATTGACACGTAAGTTGCACACTTTTCTCATTGACTCTCCCCTTTATACTTCAGTTTAAAGATTTGTCTTTTTCATAACCAATTCGTGTTGTTTCATTTATAGGTATGACTATTTACCCTACTTCTACTCGAGAGTGTTTGAATATGAAGGGAGCCCAAGGAAAGTATGGTGGCAATTCTTTGGAGACAATGGTATGAATATGTCCTGCCTTATGATATGTTCAGTGTTATAGCTTAAATGATACTAATCTTTGGTTTCGTAATAAGCAGTTGGTGAGACTGTTGAAATCGGGAATTTTGATCCAAAAGTTGCCACGTTCTGGATAGACTCCGGTAATCACTTTTCTTTTTCATTCTTCCATCCCACCCCCCACCCCACCCCCCCACCCCCCCCACCCTCACCACCCCCTATTTGTCTTAGATTTTGTAATTGTTTTTTTCTTTACTGTTTTATTACCTTTTTATCAATGACGTTAGTAAAGAAGTGCTACAGAAATCTGACAAACACAAATTTTTGGCGCTTGCAGGAAAACTGAAAGGAGTTTTTCTTGAAAGTGGAAGCCCTGAGGTATGCATTATCTTTTATTAATAATGGAAAATGTGTTTTATACTTTTATTTCATTTCTTAATCTTTCATATATTTAATGGATTAGCTATTTGAACTGAACATGAGCTGTTAAAGGTGTTGACATTGAGAAAACAGGGTTAATCAGCTTTTTGTTCTGTATGTGAGAATATTAACAGCTAATTGATACATATAAGTTAGGGATAATTACAAAAACTACCCCTGAGGATTAGCCTTATAACAAAAAACTCCATACATCTTTCTGATTTACAAATATCTGCTTAAAGAAGTTTTGAATTTGTAATTTGAAAGATGACTTTTTTTTAATGTTAATAATTAGGCTAAACCCTAGGGGTAATTTTTTTAGTTTACCCTGTTAAACTCTCTTACAGGAACCATGAGCATTATTTTAATAGTTTAATCTTTCGAACTCGCCAGAGCTATTTCAACATGGTAAAAATAAAAATTGGCTTGCTAAATCATTCTTCATGTAGCCCGATCAATTTAACTGTTGTGCTCTGAAAGATTGTCTTGTTAACCACAAAATAATATGGGAGTGAAATTTGTCGAAATATAGCACCACAAACTCTTAAGCATACTAGTTTAGATTTTTATTTTTAGTTTTCCTTTTCTTTTCCCTCTTATCCCGTAATTATTATTGTTGTTGTTGTTGTTGTTGTTGTTGTTGTTGTTGTTATTTATTGTTTCTTTTCATTGCGTTGATAATTTGTAATCGTGCCGTGCTATCTTAGGAGTTTCAACTTCTTCCTAAACTAGCAAGAAGCCAACCTTCTATCGATAAAGCCAAGCTTCAAGGTGCATCTACAGTTGAGGAGGCATTGGAAATTGCCCAAGCGTCCTTAGTCGGTTAAAGCTGCAATTTAGTTTAGTTTTGCTTCGACTCCAACATTTGTCCCGGTCCTAATATATAGGACTATGGCTTTGCTGAGGATAGCATGAGATCGCGATTGTAATACGAAAATCCCACCACTTGCTACAGCTTGTGCTGTTAATTTACATCTGAATGAGAGAGATTGTACATGATTTTTCTGAGATGAACAACGATTTTCTCGATAAGGTTAGTTTCTAGTTCTTAAGCTAAATAAAGTGAAGTGATGCAGTTACTGGAATAATTGCAAGGGGAACACGGCGTTGTAACAAGTATTGCATTGTTTTCTCCAATTTTTAAAAAGAAAAAAGTGATTATCAACTTATGGCAGGGAAGAAAATATTCATTTCAGAACATATATTGGGGGTGCTTGCCAAAAAAAGGACTTTTCCACCTAGAAGTTTGAATTGCATTTTCTTTTTTATATTTTGCAAAATATTCCCATTGCTACTAAGAAAAAAACATTGTACGCAGTGATCTAAATTCGTGTTTCTTTTTCGTTAAGTGAAAAACGGTTTCAAGTGTTAATTGCTGAATATGACAACAATTCAAACATCAGCAAAAGGTAATTGTGACCCCAAACAGTATGCGTGTCCCCAATTACATATCGGGGCCCAAAAAAAAAAAAAAAAAAACTTATTTTGGGTCTCCATAATCATTTGAAATAAGTTCAGCTTTTTTTTTTTTTTTTAATATAATTATTATAAGAATTTAGGCATGCGTTGTTATCTCTTAAACCAATCTTATCCGAGAAAGAAATCAGCATCAAATAATTGACACAAAATTCCAAAACTCTCCGCCTTGCCTTAAAACAACTAAAAGCTTCGTTAATTGTCATTTTGCATAGTATGATTTCGTAATAATCAATATATTACTACCAAATCTATCTATATTTGTTGTAAAAGAAATTTCTTAGGTCATCAACTTTGCATAGCACGACCTGGATGAAAACTGACATTTTGTCCATATTTCCATTTCTTTAACTCCAAGTTTTCTAATTTCTAAATGAGTATATATTTTGGGAGTGTTTGTAAGCACTTCTATTATTAGAGAAAGTGATTTATTGCTGTGAAGGTGATAAGTAGTTGAGAATCAAAACTTCATAATATTAGGTCCAGAAGTAGAAGTGGACATTTGTAGACACTATCTTTTTTTCTTTAAAACTTTTTTTTTTATTTGTTTCTTTTATAGTGCTTTCAAATACTACCTTGGTGAAAATAATTAGGGTAAAGAACAATAATGAATATATATACAAAGAAAGTGTCACAAATTAATGCACATTTTTCTTGTCTTGAATGATCCATGTAATCCATAAATCTCACCATATAACACAATCAAGCTTACGTGTCCTAGCTAAAAGGGTGGTTTGGTCTTAGATTACTCTGTTTACCGCATTAAACAATTAAAAATAACAAGAAAAAAAGTCTGCGAATTGTAGGGTTATTTGACATTTGACTAATATTTCTTTCAATTTGGCATTTGGCTAATATCATCATCGAGTGACATATATACAAATGGAAAATAAAAGCAAATAAACAATTAATTAAACGCAACCCAACAAAAACTAGATAAAATAGTATTTGGCTACTTCATTTGGACATATTTGGGACCCAGCAATAATATGAAATACACAAAACAGTTTTGTCGTCCAATTAATTACCTAAAAAGATAGGTCATGCCCACAAACCACTGAGGTTATAACAGTTCATGTACTATTATTATATACTTCTAAATAAATACATCATTGGATAATAACGAATTCCCTTTCACGAAAAATTATTCTCAATTATGTGCCCCCTTTTTTTTTTCCTCCCTTTTTTTCTCGAATTTGGTTTTGTTTCGATTGTCACAAGCAACCCTGACCCACGCAGTAGACAGAATTTAATGCGAAAATCTGGCAAATATGATGAACGTTAAATGAGAAGAAAAAAAACAAAGAAACACCGATTTTAAGGTTTAAATATGTAATTAATTCGATTAATTGTATTAGTGACCAAGAAAGGTTTTGTAGTGTTTAATTAAACACTCCCTAACAAACTATTAAAAAGATGAATACGAGGTCAAGATTTTCAACTTGTTCTTTCATTAATTACAATTATTACGTCACTAAGGAAATAAATATTCACAGTCACACACTCCAGGAAAATTAAAAAAAGTAATAAAAAATCATGATGCCTTTATATCTTAAAAGAGCACACACACAATGATGTCAAACTGAAGCTGATAACACTGATTAGGTATACTATAGCCACCCGGCCCCATCCCAACTACTTATATAGCTAATTAATGTTCCATGTCAAATGTAAGTATATTTGTGAAATGGGAAAATTTTATTTGTTTTACCAAATCAGCTAAATTCACAAACCAACATTCTTTATGGGGAAAACAATGTGTTACAAACTTACAATTGGTTTCTTTAATTGGATTCAATTTGATATATACGTTGAAACTAAGGATTCCAAATCAAATTAACAAATTATATAAATTTGTTGGGATAATCTTAAAACACAATGTTCTAAAATCCTTAAGCTTTTATTTTTGAGTCGCACTTTGTTGAGACTTGTGATCAAGACTTAATATTTCACATTTCAATTTTACTGAAGTGAATATGTGTTACATATATATAATAATATTATAATTGTACACGTATCATTCATCCAAAACAGTGAAATATAAAATTAAAATATAAAAAAGTGGTATAAGAGATCTGAACTAATTATGATTAATGTCAAATCCATTTTATATAAGTATCTGAAATTATTACCCAAAATCTCTTTATTAAAAAATTGTGTAATAATAAACAATCACTTCAACCCTTCACTATTGAGGAAAGTCTTTTGACTTTTTCTTCCCCTGATTGGCAATTGGCATAGAACATAGAAATCACAAGAGGGCCAAACTCAAGTTAAATAGATGAAAATTGAAAATCAATAAATAGAATTGGCCCTTCGATTATTCTAAGGAGACCAAGTCTAATTCAACAACACACACTATTAATTCTCAGCTTCACAACAGTATTTTCTTTGTCCCTTGTCTAGTAAACTTCCAAAGCAAGTTGTTTCTCATCTCATTTTTTTTTTTTATTTTTTTTTTTATAGTGTTTATAGTACAATTCTTTGCTCTATAAACTTCTTATCCTTCATTTCTCCGATATCTCATTACATTTCTTTAACCTCTTTCAAATCTTAATTATCTTGAATTCACCCACGTATTGGAGATGACAAAGGTGAAATTTTCTCTCCTTTTTTTTTTTTTTTTTTTTTTAATTTGTATTTCAAACATAGAGAATTAGAAGTTATTTTTTCTTTTCTTTATTTTTGATTATACATATTTAATTCTTGGAAGTTACATGAGTATGCATTGATGCATGTAAATTTCCAGTTATCAAGTAATATTCTTTTGTGTTTTTTTTTCACACCCCTTTTTTTAATTATTATGTATATGCTTAGAAAATATATTTGAATGAACTTTTCAATTCGGAAATGAATAATCTTTTTAGTTTTAAGGTCTTTGTGAATTGATAAATTGGGATCTTGACTAATATTCTTATGTTCAATTATTGATTAGAATAATACATTTTTTTCCTTACTCTTATTTAGATTTAAGTTTTTGACATCTCAATGAATTATTTTTGGGTTTTTTTATTTCTTTTTCTTCAGAAGGTGGTTCTGAAAGTACATGTCCATGATAACAAAGAGAAACAGAAAGCTATGAAGGCAGTTTCAAGCCTCTCAGGTACTGTACCTTTCTCTCTTTTTTACCCTCATAAATTTTATTTGTTGCTGTTTTCCTTTATTTCCTTTTAATATTAATTACAGAAAGACCAAATTATTTCTCAAAATTGCAAATACCCCCTTCTTTTTTTAATTTTCTTTTGCAAGTTGCACCTTCTTTTACAAACTTCAAGGGGCTGTTTGTAAGTTGTAACACTGTACGCGAGTATTTGTTAATTTTATAAGATATTAAAGTTTATTATTATTTTTTTGTTATTTAATTCTAGACCTTTTTTTATTATTATCCCAATCTTTTTAAGCCTAATAAAATAAGTGTCAATTTATCTTTTTAAAATTACAAGCACCTTCTTAATATTTGTATTAATTTCTTGAATTATTTTACATTATTTTCTTTAGAGAAAATACAATAAAAAAAATAATTTAAGTTGCAAAGGTTTACGGATATCTTTTAAAATTACATGTACCTCCTTAAGATTTTTATAAATTCCTCTAATTATAATTCAAAGTTATTATTGTGCAGGTTTAGAATCACTTGCCATGGACATGAAAGAGAAAAAATTGACGGTGGTAGGTGATGTTGACCCAGTTGAAATTGTGAGCAAATTGAGAAAATTTTGGCACACTGAGATAGTGACGGTGGGCCCCGCCAAAGAGCCAGAAAAGAAAAAAGAAGATCAAGAGAAAAAAAATGAGGCCAAAAAGGATGATAACAAAAAGGAGGATAACAATAAGAAGAAAGAAGATGAGAAAAAGAAGGAAAGTGAACAAATTGCTGAGCTCCTAAAGATGTACAAGAATTACCATCAATACCCTTATTACCCACAGCACTACCATGTCTACAGTGCTGAGGAGAATCCAAATTCTTGTGTTATTTGCTGATAATTAAATAATATATATTTGCATTTGTATTATAGAGAAAAATGGTGAATTTTTTTTTTTTTAAATAGGGATTTTGGAACATTTCTAAGAAAGAAGTCATTGTGGTAGTTTATATTTGATGTAACTATCACATTTGAGACTAATTAAGAGAGATTTAAATTTTCAAATTTCTGTAATTTTTAAATTTAGGTTTTACCCGTTATATATTTATCTCTTTCTAGTTTCTTTTTTCTTTTCTCTTGGTTCAAAATGCAAAAGATGGGTAAATAATAAGTATGGGATTAAAAAAACCAAGACATAGCTATAATCAAAACTAGTTTAACACGTATGTTGCACGAGATTTATTAAAAAATAAATATAAAAATTATTTGTAAAAATTATAGAGTTTTAAATTTAAAATAAAAATTCAAATGATTTATTTTTCACCCGTATCTAATCTATTTATTAATTTTTATTATTATTAAATAACTTTATATTTTAATATTTAGATTAAGTTCGTTAATAATTTTATTTACGTACTTAAAAAAATTGAAAGATGTTACATTCTCAACCGTGTCTAGTCTCTATTAATTAATTAATTATTATTAAATTACTTGATATTTTAATATTTTTAGTAAATTTGTTAATAATTATTAGTTACATATTTTGAAAAATTCAATAGATGTCATACTCTCAACCCCTATTGCATTGTACCGATATCTAATCAATATTACTAATTATTCTTGCATAATTTATGTTTTTATATTTAGACTGAATTCATTATTAACATTTAAATACATACTTAGATTATTATAAATAAATCGTGGACTACATATACGGAATATTTGAAATTTCAAAAATAAAATTATTTAAAATTTTATTATAAATACAACTTATTTAATTATTTTTTTTAACTTTTTTTATTAAAATTACTTAATATGTAATTTGTCTTTTAATTAAAATAATTAATTTAAAAAAACTCTACTAATTATATATGACCTATTAGGTGAAAACATTGAATTAAATTAAAAAAATATTGAATTAGACAAAATATAATAAAATAAAAATATGAAATTTGGAAAGATATAATAAATGAAAATATTAAATTAAGCAAGATGCAATAAAAAAATATTAAATTAGTTAGATATTAGGCTCGAATGACATATAATCAACTGAATTATAAATTTTATTTATTTATCAAAAGAGTCATGCGAAATAAACACACAAGTTAGTACGATTTTCTATTAATTAATATATATGGGTAATAATTGTTATAAATTGAGATTAAATCTTCTTGAAATTATTATTATTATTGTTATTACATAGTTGGAAAATTCGGTTCAACAACTGGGATGTCGATGTTAATAATTTGTTGCTTTCGTCATTAATCTGAACCTTTGAAATTTTATCCGATCCACGTATTAGTTCAACGCCAATGGGGTTGATTGTTCAGTATTATGATAAACTTTAAACTATAATAATCTTATATTTACCAACTACACATACAGGGTCATGTAGCCATAGCCTCTTAGAAACTGAGGCGCAAAGAGTCAACATCACTGAGTTGACTTTTCTTACATGTTGAAAACTTGATATTATGTCCAATCCAATGAAGCTAAACGAGAATTCTTATTGGATGGCAGAAATATGATTTCTTTATAATATTTTTAGAGAAAAGATACATGCAGAAAGAGCCTTAGGAAAAGACTCAGGAAAAGGATATAATTTTACACATATGTCCTTAGAAGCCTTTAAAGAAAGAAAGAATGGGAGAATATCATTTGAACCCCAGAAAATTTTATAAATTTACACTTTACTCCTAAAATAATTTTATTTTAAGATACATCCAAGTTTATCGGCTGGAAACCTGACATGACCTATCGTAATGCCTCCGAATGGAGTCCAGGGTTTAAATAGGTGTAACAATGCCACGAATGAGGATATATCTAATAAAAATAAAAATAAATTTACGAAGTTTTTGTCATCCTTGAAAATGGTATCAGAGCCTAGGTTTATTAAGAACTTAAAAGAAAAATTTATTATAATTATGTAATTAACTTTTGGTGAGGAGATTTATCTCTAAAAATGGATGCGAACGAGTGTTCGAAATATATTCATTTCAGGCAATATTTCCAAATATTGGAAATATACGAGATAGACCACAAAGAGAAAGTAGCATATTGGGATAACCAATATGTTGCACAAAGACTCGCAGGAGCCAAGAGGGAAACCTTGCTACAATGCGAGAAACAAAAGACATATCATCTGAGTTACCTTTGGGTAAATCAGATATTGAAAACGGACCTCAAGTACCATAGGGATACAGCTCATGAATCCCATCAATAGATCCAACTGCAGCGAGATATCCGATTCCTCTAAGAATCTTAGGGAAATCCAAAAGATGATACAAGACATCGACCACCAAATTCAGGTGAAGATGAAGGAGATAATTGAACATCAAAAAGAAACACGAGAAATCATAATCGATGTTCAAAGACGAGTCAAGGGCCTTGAAGTCAAACCAAGTGCATCCAGAGGAAGACGACGTATAACTTTCGGAACGGAACCCCTTTTACACCAAAAGGGGAAACCGACTGAGGTTATAAGACAACCAACGGAAGAAGAGAAGATGATGGCCATAATTAAGGGAATTCCATTACAACCCAAGAAGTAATGGAAAGAATCAACGTGGAAGATTTAAACGACCTAATCGAATCCTTCACCGGATTAGGTATTGTGTATCTAAAAATGAACTCGGGAGATTCTTCAGCCTTAGTACCAAGAAGCGCTCCACCAACAACAAGTTATAATCATGGCGAAAGTACGGCTTCACACGAACCAGTACAAGACGCGCAAATGCCACATGTCGGGGATTTCACCATAAAAGGAGATCCTACAGACATAGCGGGCACCAGACAACGTTGCCGAAGGCCCAATATTCTCAACACGCCATACGGGAAGTCTAAACTTGACCCCATACATCCATATGGGCTAATGTTAAATCTGGACGTTCCAGATTTTAAGAATCGAGAGATACTAATAGACGATTGGGCATCTGCAATGCGAATTGCAGCTGGAACTCTCGGTCTAGAGAAGGAAGGGTTCATTCTACTCCTTAAAATGAGCCTTGAAGGATCCGTAAAGATCGCATGGGATCTAATAGGAGCAGATATAAAGAGGGAAGTTATAACTGGAGAATCATTAAAAGGAATCATCGATAATATGGCTAAATTATTCAAAATCCGATTTATCGGCACAGGATATTTCGAGGGAATGGAAGAGGAAAAACAGAAAAAATATCGACAAGCCCTCTATTGCCTCGAGCTACGAGATATTTGTCATGTGGACGAATATATCCAACTATTCACCGAGTACCGATGGAAATCCACGATGAATGATGGAGATGCGGCTCAACTTTTCTTTGCAAAAATACTTGATCCAAGAGTACAAGCCAGCAACCGACATGGATACGGTTTCTAGAAGAATGTCTTTCCTAAAAACCAAATTAGCAGAGTGGTGCCACCAGGCAGCACTTCACAAAAATTACAAGAGACTAAGAGGAATTAACAAATCGGTTCCTCTATGTTGTGCTGAGAATGACATTCCAACAGTAGTGGGAGGTCAACCACAGAGACATAAGCGGAAGAAAGAAAAAAGTCATTCTTATGCTCGAAGTAACAAGAGAAGGTTTCCATGGAAACCGAGAAGGTTCTGGTCAAAACAAAAGGCCAGAAACTACAAGTCAGGACAAAGAAAGGGGCCAAGTCGAAGCCGAGGATCGTTCTCAAGCCAAGGAAGTACTAGTAGAACACCAACAAAAAGAACTTTCAGGCGAGCTCACACCAGAGCTAATGAAAGTTTTAAAGATTGTAACTGTTGGACGTGCGGAGTCAAGGGGCATATTTCTACAAATTGCCCTGAGAATCAAAAAAGAGGCGTTAGACAGTTCGAAACAACTCAAGAGTTCGAAGAAACTGTCTATTACCAAAACCTGGTTCAAGTGTATCAATTTGAGGATATACCCTCAGATGAAAGCATCTATGAAGAAGAAATTTACTCCGAAGATGGAAGTGAATCATATTCAGAATCAGAGTGAAGAAGGGTTTCTTCAACAAGTAGTAAGGGAGGATATGTCCGGATTCCTCTCACATACAACAGTTTCTCATAAAACGCTTATGAGGATAATGAAGGAAGATCCAAAGCTCCAAATGTATGAAGGATTTACAATAGGGGCAATGGAAAAGGTGATGGATAAGTTGGGTTTAAGAAATCGAAAATACCAAATTATCCATAGAGTTTCCACGGGAGAGTTCGCGATACCAACGGAATATACGGGAAACCAGATCGAGATGCAACTAATCCCCTACCGAGAAATCCAGGAGATTAAAAGCACACTTAGGAGAGAAATGGAAATACACTTTCATGGATCCATATTGGAGTCATTCGAGTAATCATAAAATCAACTTTTAAGGAAGGAGTTGATTCGCCATTAAATCTAGCTCTCTTCGATAAAAGAATCTCAAATCTCAAAGATTCTTATCTAGGAGCAATCACCGGAAATTTATACGTAGGAAAACTGGCATTCAATGTCTACCCGAGGATTGCGTATAATTTGGCAGATCGAGATTTCAGTAGAGTTCTCACCCTTCATCAAGATTTCAAAAGACCAGACCTGATGACGGAGGGAAATAGACCCTACTCAATAACGTACAAGATTTCCTATGCACTCTCAAATACTCATCATTCGGAAGTGTTCCTGAGAAAAGAGTTCATAGAAATACCAAGGATTTTTGAGGACGTAGCAAAGGCAGTCTTACCAGAAATCATGCAATCTCCGAGATGGACAAAGTCAAGTTCCCGTTCAAGTTCTTCCAGAATACGGTGAATGGATCTTTCCTGTTAAACACAATGACAGGAAACACAACAGGATTCGCAGAAGATCTATTTGAGAAAAAGAGATCTCTTTTGTGGAACAACAAGCTACCAGGGAGTAAAGAAACTCGCCGGAAATACTGTAACATGGCCCACGTTTGGAGATGGACGGAGAAAATATGTCCGGAATGCTCGAATCAAACAGAGCCAGAGTTTGGTACAAAGTCCAAACAGAATAAGCCAAGTGATCAGGGGACACCAAAAACACGTTTTACCCGGGGACCGCACAAATCAAAAAAGTAAAGGATTCCCCGACAACAATAAAAGGATCATGTGATGATCAGGTCCCTCAAGAACGTGCCTCTGGAAAGCGGAAATTCCACCAGCTAACAGAGGACAATAATGCAAATAAAGACGTAAGCAATGACGTCAATTAATTTACAAGCTATGTGAAGTCCGGATTTCAAGTCCGCCAGACTTCTATAAATTCAGGATTTGGAGGAAGCAGAAGGCATCGCTCATCACCTTC
>BMAC01000176.1:892908-921496 GCA_014905375.1 Phtheirospermum japonicum
TATTTTCTCATATTAATAAAGAAAGAGTGTTTTGTGTGCAAGAATAAAGAGTGTTTTAATAGTTTATATTAAGAAGTCTATGTATTTACGAGTGCAAGCCTTCTCTATGAGAGGCTAAACAAGTTTTCTCTTCCCAAAAGGAGATTACTAATGTAATAAATTTTATTCTAAGTTCTTAATAAAATAAAGACTTTCGCTTCCACTCATGTTCAGTATTTTTAATTTATCTCCATAATCAAAATATCTCGTACGCCTGGAGTAGGAAACGAACCAAGGCTGTGCTGATCGGTTTTTGAAGGAGCTGGATAACTTGTAGCTCAACTTCATAAAAAAGAAGTTAGACGGAGAGGAACCGTCTGTAAAACGAGCTAGGGGCGGTGATTTTTCAGCTGGTGGCGTCGCAACCCATCTCACCCGTAATCGACTCGGTCAAAAAGAGGTATGAAGGTTATTGAGACATTTTAATTTACGGAAGCATGATGGGCCTGATATGGTCGTAATGGACTATTTCCATTTTAAAGATGACAAAAATAAAGAATAATATATATATATATATAATATATATATATATATATATATATATAATATATATATATAAATAAAATAAAATAATAATAATAATAATATATAATTAAATAAATAAAAGTTAAAGAGTTATGGGGAGAAAAGTGTAAAAGAAAAACTTTAGTAGGGGTTTTCCGCTTTAAATAAAGACATTTCTCTCATTAAGGGCGGGAAGATCAATTTACCCCTATTTCCTGAACCAATCCCTAAAAGACTGCCTGCGTGTATCCGCTCTCATATTTTTAAGGATAATTACATAAACTATCCCTAAGTTTGGGTATTTAAAAAAAATAAAGTCACCCTCATGTGTACATTTTACATGAGGCATTAGTGGAACAAACAAAAACCACCATGAACGCTATTATTTTAAGATTACATTCCTCTTTCTTTTTTTTTTTAACATTACAAATAATCCAAGTTTCTGCCTCATAAGTTACAATTACAATCCTCAGCTTTTCTAAATATTAATTGTGAGATAAAATGTTATAGCTATTTTGTAATATTTAGGGAAATTGAGAATGTAATAGTAAAATACTTGATGATATTATTAACTCTATCGGATTAACTATCTATTAAGGTAAAATGTAAAATATAATCAAACATTAATAGTGGTTTTTATAATCTTCAAAGTAAGCAAAGTTTTTTTTTTTTTTTAATTACACACAAGGTGACTTGATAATTAAAATCATCTTGTTCTATAGTTATTATTTATGTATTGTTTTTTTTTTTAATTTCGTTCCTTGCGCATTCCTTGTACATATCAAAGTGTGTGTATTCACGTCGTTCTTTTGCATCATGCACAGAATCCCATTAGTCCAAATTAATGGGTCTCTCCCGTTAGACCAAATTAATTCCGGATCCAATTTAATCTGTATATTTATACGAAATTTTTCAGAAAATTTGGCCTGTCTCCCACCGTCTCCATCGCACGAATCTGCTCCAACCATCTCCTTCGGATTCTCCGTCTCCAACCATCTCCATCGGCGCATCTCAATCTCCAACCATCTCCATGCTGTCCACCAGAAATTCTGGCTCTTTTCTTTCTCTCTCTACGCATCTCCATCTCCAATTCTGCAAGAATTTGGGCCTATCTCTTTCCACCATACGCAATTTCTTCAACAATCAATTTGATCTTGACCTAATTGTATCAATTTGATTTCGACCTAATTGTGGAAATTTTTGTAATTGTTCGCAGGTTTTGGCCAATTTTACAATACCTTCTAAGGTACACTTACAGAGGCTCACTTTGCTAACCTCTCAAAGTTAAAATTCCTTTATGTAGGGTTTAACTACATGTTGAAATTGAGAGTGGGCTATGATTGGGTGCCTCCTTTTCAACTGGAACGTCTCGATTTGGGATCTGTCAACGTCGGAGGTCAACAATTTCCAGATTGGCTTCAAACCCATAAGGCGCTCACTTGGTTGTATTTATCGAATTGTAGCATCACAGGAGAGCTGCCAAAATGGCTTGGTTCCATGACTGAAGGATTACATCTTTCGGATAATATGATAAATGGTTCAATACCTGCTTGGTTGTGCCAAATGAGAGGTTTGGAATTTCTGGATCTCTCCAGGAACCATTTATCAGGCAATCTTCCAGACTGCTAGGGGAACTTCCCTTCCTTACAAGTTGCAAGATTGTCATCCAATCAGTTTTCGGGACCCATTCCAAACTCTATTGGTGGAGCTTACAAATTGCGGTTTTTGACTCTCAACAACAACAGCTTTACAGGACAACTGCCTACCACTCTGACCAATTGCACTTGGTTAGTTGTTCTGGATGTTGGAGACAATAAGCTGTCTGGGAAATTACCTCGGTGGAATTACCCGCCTATTCTGGCAATTCTTAGACTAAGATAAAGCACTTTTTGATAAAGCACCTTTTATATATGGAGAAGATGATGATGTCCTCTTCAATTCTTATTTCCATCATCTTCTTGATATATATATCTCATCAAACTATTTGCTGCCTGGCGAAAAATAATGTTACTTTCTCATTTGTAAATAAATAATTAATGTTATTGATTGTCCTACTATTAATGTAATGTACGTGATTTGAATTTTGGTGAACACTATTTCAAATGATAAGTATTACCACTTGAACTACATGCTCATGGTACCATATATAAATTTATAAAGTTAGTTTAATTTAAGATACTTGTTTTAAAATTTTTATGAATCACGTGCAAAAAAATGTATTTTAATAATTTTATGAATCACGTGCAAATAATGTGCTTTCTAAGAAACTTATGAATTACCTAAAAAATAAACTTTAAAAAACTAATCAAGTTTCGATCATTTAGATTTCGATTATTGTGAAAAAAATATTTCAAAATTAAAACCAAATGGGACTCAATACCCATTAGACCATTATAATTGTACATTTACGCATGTACCTTGTAAACTTTTTGTGTTTTATGTGTTTTGTCCCAATAATACATAGTCCTCCCACCTCATTCTATCTGTTGGAAAAAAATGTGTGATTTAGTGGGTACAAAAATCTTCAAATTTATATTTATTGGTCATTCTTACTATTTTTTTTTTCAACCATATCTAATTATATTGCAACATAACTATAATCTAAATATTAATTTTGGGTCATCCATTACATTCACAACACACACATATAATTATTCTTGCATAATTTATATTTTTATATTTAGATTGAATTCATTATTAACATTTAACTACGTACTTAGATTATTATAAATAAATCGTGGTCTACATGTACGGAATATTTGAAATTCCAAAAATAGAATTATTTAGAATTTTATTATAAATACAACTTATTTAATTATTTTTATTATTAACCTTTTTTTTAATTAAAGTTACTTAATATGTAATTTATCTTTTAATTAAAATAATTAATTTAAAAAAAACTTTACTAATTATATATGACCTATTATATCCTTATATTAGGTGAAAACATTGAATTAAATTTAAAAAATATTGAATTATACAAAATATAATAAAATAAAAATATGAAATTGGAAAGATATAATAAAATAAAAATATTAAATTAGGCAATATACAATAAAAAAATATTAAATTAGTTAGATATTAGGCTCGAATGACATATAATCAACTGAATTATAATTTTTTTTTATTTATCAAAAGAGTCATGCGAAATAAACACATAAATTAGTATGATTTTCTATATATATATATATATATATATATATATATATATATATATATGGGTAATAATTGTTATAAATTGAGATTAAATCTTCTTGAAATTATTATTATTATTGTTATTACATAGTTGGGAAATTCGGTTCAACAACTAGGGGGGAATTTCAATTTTTGGTACATTATGTTGACCACTTTTCAGAAAATGTACGTGATATTGGCCAATATCAAACTAAGTCTACTAAGTTGGCAAATTCATCAAATATGGTAAAAAAAAAAAAAAGCCCAATCGGACTTTTATGCTTCATGGCATGATTGAACCATTACTTATCATTTTTTATATAAATTAAAATGATAAATGAATAAAACTTACCCTAAATACCTGATCGATGATTTCTTAGCATTCTAAGAAATCGTCTCCGCAATAGTACGGAGTCGATTGTAGAGCGGTAAGCTTTCCCGAGTCGTATCTCTCGAGGATAGATATAATCGGCGGTCGGTCTTTTCACTTACTCTCTTGTTAAACGTAATTAAACTAATCTAATCTAAGAAAGCAATAATCATTGGCTGGGGTTTGAGTTTTAATACTAAAGCATGAATTTAAGAAAGCTTGAAAACATTAAGGTAAGGGAAAAAAGGAAATTAAAATTTGCTTGGAAATAATTAATCTTAATGATACAAACTAAACCTAATTAACTACCTTAACTAAATTAAAACTACTAACTAAGAAAGCTTGTAAATTTAAAAGCTAAAAATGAGGGAAAGTCAAATTAAAATTCAAAAGTAGTCAAAAGCATTTAATAAGCAAAAGTCAAAATTCTAAAGTGGAAAGTTTCATAAATCTTTTAAGGACCAAGAAGTTGTCTAACTAAAAAGATTAAAATCTTCAACAAGCAGGCTTTAATGGAGCTTTTAAGTAAGAAGAAAAACAAGCTAAAATGTTGAAAAGGAAATTTGAAATGCAAGAACAACAACACAACTAAAATCTAAAAACCAACACAAGAACAAACTCAACAACACAAGAACAACACAATATGAAGGGAAAAATACTACCAATATTGCATTACAACCAAAAGCTTCAAATGTGGCTTACAATCTTCAACAATAACTCCGCCAAATATGAAATACAATCTTCTCCAACTACTTGCCACTAGAAATCTAACTACTAAAACTAAGAAAGCTTAACCTAACTAAGAATTAAACTAGGGTTTAAAGCTTGGAAAACAATGGAATAGTAAATATGCTTGGAAGAGATCGAAATGGGCTCAAAATCAACCAAGGAGGAGTTGGATAAGGTTGGAGAGAGTTGAGTCCTTATATACCAAGTTGTAGGGGTAAAATCGTCAAAACGGGTTAAGAATTACGAATTCCCCTGCGATGCAGTCGGTCGACTGATTAGCTGTCGTTCGACTGCTTCATTTTTTCAAACATTCCCTATCCAGCAGTCGATGTCAAAAGAAGTCAGCCGATCGACTGGACTAGCAGTCGATTGACTGGCATGGCTGCTTCCCGGCTCGATTTCTCATTTTCCGCGTCCACCGGTTGTCACTTGTCCGTCCAATCCGAGTCTAGTGGAATGCTTCCAAACGTGTGCGGGCCCCACTTGGTCATCCTACGGCCAAATGTACGAAAAAGTGTGAAAAACTAATAAAAACCGCGCAAAAGTTACAAAAACCTAGAAATAACGAAATAAGCCAAATCGACTCCTAATACACATAAAAGCAAGCAAAATACATGCAAACGCGTTACAAAACGGTAACAAAAATACGTACAAAAATATGCAAATCAATACCTATTGTACCCCCACATTTCTGGATTATATTACAAGCTCCCCAATTTCACAGATCAAACCCTACGCCGAGGGGCTCCAATCTCATTGCAGGTACTTGAAGAAGGTGAAGCCGTTGTACTAGAGGCTCTCAAATAAATAGCAGCACCAACAGGAAATGTCTCCGGCGGTGGCGGTGCCGTCCAGAATTTCAAGATCGGCGAATAATAGAGATAGGCAATATGAATGATGTTTCCCAATCGTTTTCTGGTAATTTGAGGTACCCAAGAAGAAGAAGCTGCATCTCGAGCTGCCCGTCGTCGATGATGTCGTCACCCAGGCATGCGGATAATGGGTTCGGGTTCGGACTTACGCATGTGGGACGGGCCGGGTTCAGTTCGGATGCATCGTCGATGGAGGAGTTGCAGAGTGCGATTCAGGGTGCGATTGCGCATTGCAAAAACTCGATGACAAAGAATAATAAGAATATATATGGTCAGTGATGAAATTGGAGAGCGAAATGAAAAGATTAAAGTGAATATGACTTTGATGTTAATTTGATGGATGTGTAGAATAATTAACTGAGAGTATTTTTGTTAATCTAGTAGCATCTGTTGTTGCTTTGATCAAACTTTTTAGTTTGATTGTTTGCTAATATTTACCATTTGGCCGGTCTGATCCGGAAATTGATTGCTTGTTTCTGATCATCTTCAGAATGGATAGGCTAAATGTGAGTGAATTATATTTAATTTGTGCTCATTGATAATATGCGTGCAAAGGGTTTGATGAATTGCTTGTTTTGGGTTTTACAGTGAATGTGACAGTTTGATCTGTGAAATTGGGGAGAAATTGGGGAGCTTGTAATCCAGCAATGTGGGGGTACAATAGGTATTTAGGATAAGTTTTATTCATTTATCATTTTAATTTAAATAAAAATTGATAGGATAATGGTTCAATCATGCCACGTAAGTATCAAAACCCGATTAAGTAGGTTTTATTATATTTGATGAATTTGTCAACTTAGTAAACTTAGTTTGATGTTGATCAAAATCACGGACTATTTTAGAAAGTTTAGAAAGTGTTCAATATAGTCCAAAAATAAAATTTTCCCACAACTGGGGTGTCGATGTTAATAATTTGTTGCTTTCGTCATTAATCTGAACCTTTGAAATTTCATCCGATCCACGTATTAGTTCAACGCCAATGTTTGTTCAGTATTATGATAAACTTTAAACTATAATAATCTTATATTTACCAACTACACATACATGGTCATGTAGCCATAGCCTCTTAGAAACTGAGGCGCAAAGAGTCAACATCACTGAGTTGACTTTTCTTACATGTTGAAAACTTGATATTATGTCCAATTCAATGAAGCTAAACGAGAATTCTTATTGGATGGCAGAAATATGATTTCTTTATAATATTTTAAAGGATAATTACATAAACTACCCCTAAGTTTGGGTATTTAAAAAAAATAAAGTCACCGTCCAGGTATCATGTGTACATTTTACATGAGGCATTAGTGGAACAAACAAAAACCACTATGAACGCTATTATTTTAAGATTACATTTTTTTTTTCTTCCAAATAATCCAAGTTTCTGCCTTATAATTTACGATTACAATCCTCAACTTTTCTAAATATAATTGTGAGATAAAATGTTATAGCTATTTTGTAATATTTAGGGAAATTGAGAATGTAATAGTAAAATACTTAATGATATCTACCCTATATATTAATACAAAATCCTCCTATCCTATGTGTCTGCTTCCCATGCTTCGTTAGCTTTGGAAAAAATTTGGTGCTTCGTTGTCATCCGAGCCTAATATTAACCTAATTTAGTATTTTTTTTTTCTTTTTATATATTTACCTACTTTAATACTTTCCTAATATTATATTTTGACTAATTCAATAATTCTCTTTTATTACATCTTACCTACTATAAGACTTTCTTTAACATATTTTGTCCAATTCAATATCTTACTTTTATTCTTCTAATATAAAAATATAAAATATTTATATCTAATTAAAAAATATATATAAGTTGAATTAATTTTTATTTACAATAAAAGTTGAAATAACTTTATTATAATTCCAAATATTTATATAAGAAAAATATGAGTTATATAAAGTTATTACAAAAGGAAAATAAATATAAATATATAAACTTAAAGTTTTTTTAATCTAATCCCAATATATTAAATTGAAAATAATATTAAAAATATATATGAAAAACTATTGTTACACCAAACAAAAAATAAAAACAAAATGAAACAAAAAAGATAACGTAATACTAATTAATAAACTATTATGCCTAGAAAAGTAAATATTAAATATATTCTAAATCTTTTTATCTAATTCAAATATAATGCATTGATACATATATATTATATATCTGCACGAACAAATTAGTATCTTACGCAAAAAAAAAAAAATTAAAATAATATTATAATACTACAAGTTAGATACACGACATTTTTTCAATAGAATTATCAGTGTCTTATAAATTTAATATTTTATATCACATATTCATATGTAATACGCTGGTGTTGTGTATTTTACATTTATATTCTAAATCTTTTCATCTAATTCAAATATAATGCATTGATACATATATATTATATATTTGCACGAACAAATTAGTATCTTACGCAGAAAACAAAAATAAATTAAAATAATATTACATATACTACAAGTTAGATGCACGACATTTTTTCAATAGAATTATCAGTGTCTTATAAATTTAATATTTTATATCACATATTCATATGTAACACGCGGGTGTTGTATATTTTACATTTTTTCAAACTCAATTTTATGCGGGTTTCCCCGTTATTATAAAATATTGATTACACATCGATACAATGCGACACGAGTTGAGAGTATGACATTCCGTTTATGTTTTCAAAGTATGTAAGTAATATTATTAACGGATTTAATCTAAACATTAAAATACAAAATAACGTAATAATAATTAATAAGTACATATTAGGCACGGGTTTAGAATATGATTTCTTTTGAATTTTTATAAGTATGTAAATAAATTATTAACGAATTGAATCTAAGCATGAAAATAAAGATTTAATAATTATAATAATTAATAAATAAATTAGACATGTACAAGACAAAAGTTGAGAATACATCATTTGAATTTCTCATTTTACATAAAATTTGTAATTATCGCAAATATTTTTTATATTTATCTTTTGATAAACCCCGTGTAATACACGAGTACTAAACTAGTTATTAACTATATCGGATTGGCTATCTATTAGGGTAAAATGTAAAGTATAATCAAACATTAATAGTGGTTTTTATAATCTTCAAAGTAAGCTAAGATTATTTTTTTTAAATTACACACAAGGGTGGCTTGATAAATAAAATCATCTTGTTCTATCGTTATTATTTATGTATTGTTACCTATAAATATTTTTAAAAAAATGTCAATTTCGTTCCTTTCGCATTCCTTGTACATATCAAAGCGTGTGTATTCACGTCATTCTTTTGCATCATTAATCCATTTAACATTTTAAGCATTTCATTTCGACTTGATATTCTATTACCTCATGCCAATCACTCAAGTCAAATTAAACATCAATTTATTATTACTTATTGTCATTTACTAATAACAATATAGATTCTAGTTCACCATAAATATTTATTTCTTTAACTATATAAAAAAAAACAATTATTGGTTGGACTTGCTCCAAAACAACTCAATATAAAAATAATTGCAGCCATTTGTGGTTGTGATAGATACAATTATATCGATTGGCCTACCAATTCCCAACTAATCTTTAGTCTTTTACATAAACTACTATAAATTTCTTAATCACTCCAGCTCTAAACAACATGCATATAAAGAATTTACATGAGAAGTGAAAAAAGAGAAAAAGATAGACGACAATTTTTTTTTAAAAAAAACTTTGCAAACCAAAATTTATTTTTGATTATGTGTGTGCCTGACAAACCATGTCTTAAATAGAAATTTTTAGTCAGAAATAGTTTGGCCATGGAAAACTCAAAATAAAATAATCGGATATCATGAAAAATTGTACTATATGTACTTATTAAATTAATGTGAATGGAATGAAATTTAGGGTTAATTAAATAAATATTGTATTTTTTATTTAAAATTGTGAAAATAATACAAAAAAAAAAAAATTGAAAAAATAGGTCGGGACGTCGCTGGGAATGGCGTCCCGCTTACATTCTAGAAAGTAGAATATTAGCGGGACAACATTCTAGTGGCGTTCCGACCTATTTTTTCAATATATATATATTTTTTTGGTATTACTTTCTCAATTCTGAATAAAAAATAAATAAACCCATGAAATTTGCGCCTCGTACAATTATGAATATGTTTTCAAATGTTTTTTTATTCATTCTTACTTTTAATTTAAAAATAATGTTAGTTGCCCAGCTTTGTTCTTGTTTATACATATTTCCGAGCTATTATTTAAAATATGAAAATAAAGGCTGCTTGATAGGCTACTAAGGTTTAGCCCACGTAGTTGCTGCTGGTCTATTGTAATGCCCGTTGGTAGGGGCCCAAACTTCTAATTATTGAAATTAATTTACGTGATACAATATCAGAAAATTATTACCTACACTCCACATAAAAACATACACTCATTATAAATGTGATATGTGCGAATTTCAATTTCATTATGATAAATAATCATTTTTGTTATAATAAATGTTTATCTTATAAAATTAAATTTATTATTATTTTCAAGAACACGTGAGAGATACCAAAGTTTGTTATAGAAACAACAATATAGATAATCAGATGTGTTCTGTAAACTAGGTATTATAAGGGTGTGTTGGATGTTTATTTTATTTTATTTAAAATAAAAATAATTGATTTAAATGTATTAAAATATTTAAATAAATAATTTTGTGTGTGTGTGTTTCGGTGAGAACTATCTCTAGTTTTCACAACAGAGATAGTTTTTACCTTAACAAGCTCCCTATATATAAATAATTTAAATATTATTTAAAAATTGAATGGTATTGAAAATGACAGTCTGGTTCATAAATGGATTGTTATTCGACGAAATGTACAATATAAATTATGAAAAACTATCTTATATATAACATTTATAGTTTTGTTACTATATTTATTCTCGTCATTGTCGATCAATATTTTTAAACTTTTACAATTGGTCACCCTTGATATATAGAAACGTACAACTGTCCACGACAGAAAACTGGTTTCTTTAGGAAAAGTCCAACGTAAGAGAGAGATTGTCCTTAAATTTTGTTGTCCATCATAGCGTATGACATAGTCAGAGAAAATTGTCATCGTTGGAGATTAAAAGGTAACCCCAGATTAGATGGTAGGACAACCATTCTAGGGATGAACACCAATTCACATGCATTACTTCTTTGGAAAATATTAGGCTATATAATGTGATCGTCAAGTTTTGTAACAACCAACATTACTGAATCGAACTTTTTAAACACTTACTTTTTATAAAAATTAAAAGCTCGTCCACAAGAGAACGTAGCAGTTGTAAGTGACAAGTTGACTCGAGTCGAATCTCTCGAGGAATGACAATCGGAGTTTAAAAACGTTCATTTAAAATACAAATATTATCTAAACACGCGATTAAAATAAGTTGTTTGTTTGTTTTGTTTAATAACTAAAATTAGACTCTTAAACAATTCAAGTAAAGCACCAAACTGAATTTCAAACATGATAATAGAAAACGAGAAGAATAAACAACCAAACACAAATAATATCAAAACCTGATCGATAAAATGACCGAATAAAAATACGCATGAAATCGACTGACATTCAAACAACGACGGATCAAATAGAAAAGAATGCATGAATGATCAAATAATCCAACGAACTCACAAACCAATTCAAATGAAAACAACAACGAATCATTCAAATCAACGAAATCCAAAATCAAATTATATTACGAAAACTAAGAAGTCAAGTTCACGAAATGAAATCAAGAATTAATCTAAGAAGATCACCTAAGCGTATTAAAATACGAGTTGCAGGAGAATAAGCCACAAGCTATCGAGAAGCTAAGTTCTGGGATCCAACAATAGATCAAGCGAATACGAGGATCGAAAATGAAGAGAAATCAAAGCTAAGGTGATGATGGATTCAAGATAGATTTAAAAGTTCAAAATATAGAAACTAGGGTTCCCGAATGAAAACTTTCAGTGTCTGGTCGGGTCTGATGTCCAGTTGAAGAGGGACAATGCTTTCATAGTATCGGACGAGGAGGGCGTCGTGGTAATTTTTCAAAGACGACCGTCAATCGACTGCCGATTTGCATCGATCGACGGTACCTCTGGCGTCGACCACGTCGACACCGGGAATCGGTCGACAGTGCACGTGGCTCTTGGCGTGTCGATCGACATGGCCTTTCGACTCTGCTAGTGGGTGCCCATTGATGATGCATTGACAGGCAACATCGATCGACGGAAGTTAGAAAATCTCGGCACTCCGATTGACAGTTGCTTTTGACATCGGCATCGGTGCTGCGTCGGCGGGCGGCATCGACAAAGTGTTGATCGACGACAGCTCTGCGTCCCTCGGCCGGTTTTCATCATTTCGAAATTAAAAAAGAGAATTAAGCGTAATTAGAATGACAACTTACAAAACGAGGGAGAAAAAGTTTTAAACGGGATAAAAACAAAACGACCTGCAAAAATACTAAAAAGAAGAAAAACGAGAAAAATAACGACCTAAAACCCGTTATAAACACGCAGAATAAAATACAAAAACACAAAAAAAACACACAAATATGTACAAGTCAATTACACAACACATGGGAATGATTGATATTTATCAATAACATGAGATGAATTCAAGTTTTTTAGTTTTAGCTCATACACGACAATCCATAATATTTAATGGTGTTTAGAAACTTTGGTGAGTGAACGTCCTACAATATGTCAATGTTTGAATCAAATTTTCATGCATTATCGGAGCTAAGATATACTTTACATTCTTCATCATTTTATGACATCACAAGTGTTGGGTAAAGAATAGCACGACCCTCCAAATAAGCAAATCATTAAGTAATTTTCCAAATTATGGAATGTGCTCGCCACAATTGACAGAACATGGTCACCATCATCTTTCAATAATAAATAATATGGATTTAAATTTGAATGATACCATCGTTTGGTCCTCCAACCATTCAATCTCCTATACTATTTATCGAATTGACAAATTTCTTTAACTTGACACAATCGGGATCTGAATTGTGATTTTACATCCCCACATTCTTAGTCTACTTCAAAACCATGTAGTGAAATCATAAATACAAAAGTTTTGTCACCATGTGAAATATGTCTGGTCTAGTGACTTTTGAAACAACCGACAAAATTTGATGAAATCTCCACCAAAAACTATTATTTTGTTACCAAATGGAAAATGCGTATTAGACTTATTTTGCGATCTAATCACGTCTTTCAATGTTTTGTCCAAAGTTTTAAATTAATATTTATGCATCATGGAGCTTCATCCCATATAATGTGTTGCGCATCCACCATTAAATTTGCAAGTGGAGTTCCAGTAAAGATCGAAATCTTGGTGGATATTAAAAGGAACCCTAAATCTAGAATGCCGATTCTTCCTTTCGAAAGAAGAAGAGAAGCTATGCCGCTATGTGAAGTCCAGTCTATTTACTCAATTCGGGATCAATCCCAAATCTTCAACAACTCCACCAGACCAGTAATCATCTTCCTATTTGGGTCCACGGCTCGACACAACTCACGATACAGATATACAAGCACAACACTGCCCCAGGTAATACCCGATGGTGTGTCATCATCCTCGAAATGACGTTGGTAGAGTATGGAAACATAGTTGTTCGTTGTACCGGGCAACAACAACGAACCTAGCAGTAAAAGTGATAGCCACCTCTTACGCATGGTATTGTTGTCTTACGCGTACTTGTGGTTGGTCCATTTTGTTAGGGATCCTACTTCCCATGAATCGTCCTACGGTTCGTTGCCACCTAGTATCTGGATCATGAACCAATTCAAAACTTGCCTCATTCCAGTCCTCCGCATCAGCCAATGGTTCAAAAGCCCCAACAGAGTACGCATGTAGGTACGAAGCAGTGCTATAGTAATCTTGAACTTAAACTCGAGAACTCACTCTGAATTTGGTTCACACCTTAATTGCATGAGAGTACGGAATACCACTGCTCATCTATCTACCACAAGAGCATCTTTCGCTCGACAAGAACACTCGAAAGTGTCGAGCACGAACTGCTTCGTTGATTGGCGCGAAAACTTTGGCCATTTGTGCCTCCCAATTATATCCCAAAACGTGGTAAGATGTCCCGACATGCTGTCTTGACCTGAATAGGTCATATATCTTATCAAACCAAAGTTGTTGCATGTTATGGACTCTTGTCGCATGCTGATAAAAATTTTGTACACTTCGGGCAAATGTGGTTCAGAAGATAGTAGTTATTGGGAGCCGCCTAGCACATTTCATCACTCCATTGATGCACTCGGATATGTTGGTCGTCAGGATGCCACACCGTTTTCCGCCATTGTGGGACAGTGTCCACTTGTTCTTATCAATACCATCCAAGTACGCAAATGCTTTTGGAACAATGGCTTTAATCTGCTCCATTATTCTATGGAAGACTGTAACTCTGGGTGCTGCTCCAACTTTGAAACACATATCCTTCAATTTCACAAACTTGGCATGCGTATTGAAGGTATAAGAGATATGTCACAAATAAAAAAACGTTAGAAAAGAATGCCAGAGCTTGTTCTAGTGCACTAAGTAGTCCAGCATATCGGTCAGATATAAGACAAACCCCTTCTATATCGCGAACAATATGTTTTGAAACCATGTGAAGGAACCAATGCCACGAGTTATAACTCTCTGAATCAACAACTTCACAAGCTAGTGTCTAGACTTGTTGGTTTGCGTCAACTGCAACTGCCATCAACAATGTGTGCTAATACTTTCTAACCAAAAAGGCTCCATCAACACTGATCACCTTGCGAAAATGTCGAAAAGCCTCGATACATGGTCAAAATGCCCAAAGTACAAATCTTAACATATGCACACCGGGCATTCTAGAAGATTTGTGTAGCCACTCGACCACTGTCCCTGAGTTATACGTCTACAACGCCTCCATGTGTTTTGGTAAATATTGGAACGACTGCTCCCACATCCCGTACACATTTTCATGAGCCCGTCACAAGCCTTGCCATGCCTTGTGATATGGCACTTCATAACCATATTCTTGTTTGACAGCCTTCTGGACATGAGAAGCGTCATATAGCGGATCTTGCTCGACGTGAGTGGTAATGAGCATAACAATCATGTTTTTACACAAATTGGGGTGATCATTACTTGTAAAAGATACAAGTCATCTGTGCGCAGAACCAATCTTGTGATTACACAAACACTTTTTTGTTTATGAAAACTAGCGCGGAGACACCATCTGTATTCGGGTGATTCGTTAATTAATGGATTCGAAATATCTACATGATTCTCACCAAGTGATTTCGACAAACAAACAACTTTCCAAACATTTGGATTGCTCTCTAACACTCTATAGGCACACTTGGCGATGCGCACAGAGTAACTTTTCACAGCCCATATCATATGTTCTTATCTCTGAATATCATGCCTGTTCTCAACACTCCTTCGTCTTTATCTAAGTAGTAGTCCTGTTGAGGGACACCAATAGAATCAATAGGAATGTCTTCGTAGTTGTAATCGAAGAATGGTATGTTCATGTAGAGTTCCGATCTTCTGTCCACTCGTTTATGGGGTGTAGGGGTACGTTCAACTACGGTAGGTTCAAAAGGATCTTCATTTGGTATGCTACCCCCGAACTGAAAGAATTTCTCGTCAGTTTCATAACCATCATCTAATTCATCTAACTATTTTCAGAATCGCATCCTTCATCTGGTCCGAAGCAATCGGTGGTGTAGTCCGGGATCACAAGTGGGGGAGGGGGATGATGCTAGGTGGTATCTATATTTGCATAATCGATAGTAGTTCTTCCACCCCCATCTCGTAGAATTGATGCATACATGTCATAATCATTGCCAGAAGATATATTCAACATATGTGCGATTGTTTCTAAAATATACAAATGCCAAGAATAATTAACAACTAAACACGACACAGATAAATTAATATTTTCACAAAATTAATAATTCCTCACAAGTTAAATAATTTCAAATATTCACGTAATTAGAAGTCTTTTCACAAATAAATAAGTTCAGTATTCTTAAATAATTAATATTTTCATAAAATTAATAATTTCCTCATAAACAAACAAAATTAGTTTTAATAAATAATTAACAACTAAAAAAATAAATTCAAATTTTCACATAATTAAGACTTTCTCAGAAAATAAATAAATAAAGACTTTTTTCACATAATTATTACTTTATATAAACTACTTTACACATAATTAAGAATTTCTCAAAAAATAAATAAATTCACATGTTCACATAATTAATAATTTCATCACAAATAAATAAATTCAAATATTCACATAATCAATAATTTCATCACAAATAAATAAATTTAAGTTTTCACATAATTAATAATTTTGCACAAAATAAATAAATTTAAATATTCACATAATTAATAATTTCATCACAAGCAAAAAAATGAATTTTTATAAACTATTAACAACTAAATACAAAACTAATAAATTCAGAATCTCAAATAATTAACAAATCTAATAAAATTTTATAAATATTCACAACAAAAATTTACAAACATATAAATTCAATATATACAAAAACATTAACTAAAATAATTAAAATGTGAATTAAAACATATAAATCTAAGTACAATTAATTACAATTTAATAAAATAACTATTTTTATAAAATGAATTAAAACATGAAAACTTACATTTCTTGAAACTGTTTGAAGAAGGAGGCCACTACTTTGCTTACTTGCTGGGAGCTGGGGAGAATGAGGCGTGTGTGTGTTAGGGTATTATCTCAGAATTTATTATTTTTTGGGTCGGGACGCGTCTGTCGTTGGCGTACCGCTCCCAAATTATCTTTTTTTTTTTTTTACAAATCAACTCGAGATGCGTTTGACACCCGCGTCCCGGCCCCTCAATATTTTTTTTTCAATTGAGCCCCCAACTTTTTTTTTATTAAAACGGTACGGGGCATAGGTGTCAAACGCGTTCCGCTATTTTGATTTTTTCTTATTAATTAACGTGTGGGACGCGCCTGTCATTGGTGTTCCAACCCAAAAATTTATTTTTTTTAAGTTGTAATATTTTGGTAATTTGGAATTAAATATAGGGGTAAATTTTTTTTGCCTCCTAAAGTATCACGAAATTTTGACTTTATTTCCTAAACTTTTTTTTCTTTTAGGTTGCCTCCTGAAATTTGCGTTTTTTTTAGTTTGCCTCCTAAAATACAATTCATGCCAAAAAGTTGCCGAACGCCGTTCACGTGACTTACACGCGAGTGCACGAGCGTCTTTTCTCTTTTCAGGTTTTCTTTGCCTTCTCAACTATCTATTTTTTTTAATTTTGCCTCCTAAAGTATTTTTTTATCAAGTTGCCTTCTCAAGTACGATTTTATTTTAAAATTGCCTCCTCAAGACAGTTTTTGGGCCAAAAAATAAAAATAAAAATCAAATACCGATAGAATTTACCTAATGAATGAAACCCTAAGTAAATAATAACAAATAATAATAATAATAATAATAATAATAATATATTAATACTTTTTAAGTATAAATAATATAGTTTTAAGGGAAGAAGATTGTAACCATCATGTACTATACACGTTCTTTGGGTTTGCATCCTAACGTTTTTTTGTAATTTAATGCATCCTATACTATACAAAGTTTTGAAAGTGCATCATGTACTATACAAAATTTAGAAAAAACTAGTTTTATTAAATAAAAACTAGAATTTATTAAATAAATATGCAAACCATATTTTATCCTAACGTTTATCGGAACTAGTTTTATTAAATAAATAAAATTTATTATTTATTAAATAATAAATTCGGTGAGTTTGCATATTTAATAAAATACCGGAACTAGTTTTAAATAAATAATAAATTCACCGGAACTCACCTAAAGTATACGGGTTTGAAAATATGCAATGTCACTCGCGAGATTAGGTGAGTTAGGGCGAGTTGGATTGTTAGAGGATGCACTTTCAGATTTTTTTGAAGTACATGATGCATTAAATTACAAAAAAAATGTTGGGATGCAAACTCAAAAAACGTGTATAGTACAGGATGGTTACAATCTTTTTCTCTAGTTTTAATACATATAACATAATTATAATACATTTTTAAATACTAATACTACTAGTACTACTACTAATAATAATATATAATTATAGTGTAATAATATATGAATATAATTTATAATTTAACTAATATATTTAATAAATATATAATATATAATACGATCTTTTTAAAATAATAATTTTCGTAACTTTTTTCTCATTTTTTATTTTTTTGTTGAAATATAATATTACTTGTAATGTATATATTTTAATTTAAAATACATATAATGTAATTATAATACACTTTTAAATAATAGTAATTATAATATGATACAAGTAATATTATATGATAACATAATACACTTTCAAATATAATATAATATAATATAATGTTATTTGAAATATATCATATGTGTATTTTAAATTATATGTGTTGAAATAATATTACGTGTTTATATTATTATATATTGTTGTTGTTGTTGTTTTAATTAGTTTTATCTGTTATTTAATCTATTTATTACAGCATTGCTATGGGCAGACATATTGGTAGGGTACGCATTGTTTGTGATGCAAAATTACTTAACAGACGTTTGGAAGCTAAGTCTGACTCACGCTGCTGGGATTTTGAATATTTGGGGTGGAATTGCTATGATTTTGCCTGTTTTCTTCCTCTTCCTCGTCGACTCGCTCTTAGGAAATTTCACGATGCTCGTGCTTTCTAGCATAGCTTACACTTTGGTGAGTTTTAATGAAAGGGATCCAATCATGTACAAATTAATTCGTTGGAATTTATGGTATGGGATTGCAATTTCTATCAGATTTTGTTTTTTTATGTTTTTGAGTTTGACTTTAATGTAACTGAGTGTTGTGATTTTTTATTTTTTTTATATCTTTAATAATTAGTAGAACCTTGACTAGAAATGCCTGTTAAAAATAAACTAGGCCACTAAGGATTTTCGTTTTTTTGTTTTATTTTTGTATGGTTTAAATTTGTTCTTTGACCTCGTAAAAACTCCGATTTTTTGCAGGGTATTGGCTTCGTTGCCATGTCAACGCCACCGGTCCTTGCGACGTGCAAACAATACGAGGCGCACTGTATTGGCCGCACACAAAAAGCTCTCTTCTACACGGGCATGGGATTAATAGCCGTTGGACTAGCTGGTAACCTCGTCTCCGTAGATCCTTTTCTTGAAGAACAAAAAGATAAACCTAAAGACGATACGAACGCAAAATATCTTTTAAAACTGCTGGCTTTTATACTCGTCGTCCTCACACCTATAATCGGAGCCATTGTGCTTCCGTATATAAAACTGTGGTCCATCCGATTCGGAATCCCGGCGATTCGTACAGTCATTGCTACCCTTAGTTTTCTGACTGGTTGGTTTACGTACGATAAGGTTGATCCGCAAGGGAGCCCGTTAACGAATGTATGCAGAGTGTTTGTGGCCGTTGTTTTTAAGATATCACAACCGTTCGATGCGAAACGGCTTTACAGGAAAGATGGCGAGTCATTTTCCCGTACTCGTTTTCTCTGATGTGTGTGTATTTCTCTTTTTTCCAATCATTCATATTAGTTCTTTAACTAGATCTTACATATTGCATCAATAAAGAAAAAGATGTTAACTAGGGCTAGTAATATGTAAGAATAAGGTTTATTAATTACAAAAACCGAGGGCTAATAATCCCTCAATATTTTCCACTGCAGCTATGTAAGATCTAGCTAAACCTTTTTGTAATTAATAAACCTTATTCCACTTTAACTAGAAAAACCGAGGGCTAATAATCCCTCAATATTTTCCGAGGGAAAGCAATTCCCTCGGAATTCTGGCACCATTCTTTTCCGCCATGATTTCCGAGGAAAAATCGACGGATTTGGCGAGGGAATTTATTCCGAGGAATAATTCCCTCGGAAAACTGAGGGAAACGAATTTCCCTCGAAATATTATTATTATTATTTTTTTAAAATTGAAAATCTTCCGAGGGAATAAGAAATCCCTCGGAATGAAACCGAGGGAATCCAAAATCCCTCGGTTTAATTTTTTTTTTAAATATTAATTAAATTTTCGAGGGAATTAAATTTCCCTCGGAATAAAACCGAGGGAAATTTAATTCCCTCGAAATTTTAATTAATATTTTAAAAAAATAAAAAAATAGAAAAAGAGGTCAACAACATCTTAATGTATTTTGAGAGATTGTCCTGAATCTATATATATATATATATATATATATATATATATATATATATATATATATATATATATATAGTTTCTTTTGTCTCCCGGGATTTTGATAATGTCGTCATATTTGATAAGTCTGCTGTTGAGATTAACTATCCGATCAGCTAGAGATAAAAACGAGCACGTGCATTCCGCACGCGTTTTCTATTATTTTTCGATATTAAATGAAAAAATGAAAAAAACCCCGAAAAAATAGAAGAATTAGTAAAAAATAGAAACGAATAAAAACCACGGGGGTCGGGCGTCGATCGTTCCGCACGCGTTTTCTATTTCTTTTTTCCGATTTTAAATGAATAATGAAAAAAACCCCAAAAAAATAGAAAAAATAGTAAAAAAATAGTAAGAAGACCCGAGAAATTACGCCCGGGGCGGGGAGGTGTGCGCCTCGTCGACCCGGAAATAAACCCTATTTTTTTTTTCTATTTTTTTCCTATTTATTTCGATTTTTTTTTATTTTTGAAATTTCCGTGGGAATAAAAATCCCTCGAAATTCCGAGGGATAATTGAAGAAATCCCTTCCGAGGGATTTTTGATTCCCTCGGAATGTTCAAAAATAAAAAAAAATCGAAATAAATAGGAAAAAATGGAAAATTCGTAAAAACGAAACCGATCCTATCATCTTAGGCACGTGGGGTGGTTTTGACCCCAAATTGAAAAGAAAAATACCACCGAGCACGTGCGTGTCCACACATGTCGTGCGATTCGACACAACAACAAGCTACGATCAATCGATGGACTCCATCGGTTGGAAACGCGAAGCGATGTAGCGTCGTGGTTTTTCCAAATTAGAGGAGGGGTGCGCCTCGGCGTCGTGGAACCACGGGGGTCGGGCGTCGATCGTTCCGCACGCGTTTTCTATTTTTTTTTACAATTTTAGATGAATAATGGAAAAACCCCAAAAAATAGAAAAAATAGTAAAAAATAGTAAGAAGACCCGAGAAATTACCCTCGGGGCGGGGAGGTGTGTGCCTCGTCGACCCGGAAATAAATCCTATTTTATTTTCTAATTTTTTCCTATTTATTTTGATTTTTTTTTAAAATTTTCGAGGGAATAAAAATCCCTCGGAATTCCGAGGGATAATTGAAGAAATCCCTCGGAATTCCGAGGGATTTTTGATTCCCTCGGAATGTTCAAAAATAAAAAAAAAATCGAAATAACCGAGGAAATTGAATTCCCTCGGTTTTCCGAGGGATTATTCCCTCGGAATCGTTGCCCTAATTAAAACAGCGCGCCGCGCTTTCTCACATCTGAGAATATAGAAAGAAAAAGAAAGCAAGAAGAAGAGAAGAAGAGAAAGAAAAAAGAAAGAAGAAGCTCACCTCGCCGCGCCGCCAAGCTCACTCGCCGCTGCTCGCCATCCGCGTCCGTCACAGCCCGCCACCCAGTTCCGCACGCGTTCGCTCGCGCGCCGCCGTCGCCAGCGCCGTCCGCCAGGCTCGCCGTCTTCCGTCCGTCCACAGCCCGCCACCCCAGCCGCACGCGTTCGCTCGCCACCCGCCCATCGCAGCCGTCGTCCGCCAGCTCTCCGTTTGCCGTCCGCCAGGCTCGTCGTCCGCCGTTCGCCGCAGAAGCTGCTCGCCGCAGCCCGAAGCCGGCCCGTCGCAAGCCCACTCGCCGTTTGTCGCAGCAGCCCATTCGTCGTCCGCAGCCTCCCGCCGACTGCCCAAAGCCGCCCGAAGCCGCCCGTAGCCAGCCCAGAGACCGCCCGTCGCAGCCCCAAAACAAAGTATTTTTTTAGTTTTTTTTCAGTTTTTTATTTATTTTTTTTATATTATTTCAGTTTAATTTGTAATTATAGATAAATTTAGGGTTTTAATTTATGTTTCATGATTAATTTTAGAATTAGGGTTCAATTTAGGGTTAGTTTTAGAATTAACTTTAGAGTTAATTTGTAATTAGGGTTAGTTTATAATTAGGGTTCAATTTAGTAATAATTGAATAATTAGGGTCATTTAGTAATAATTAGATAATTAGGGTTCAATTTAGGAATAATCAATTAATTAGAGTCCAATCTCGTAATAATTTGGAGCAGACATGGTGAGGGTGGTCGAGGAAAGCGATGACCTGTATTCGAGTGATGTGTGGCTCTTTATCGACAACGTGTCTACTTTAGAATCTACCTAACTAGAAACAATCTTGTATTAGGGTTTGCTTTCAAATTTAGGGTTTATTCAACCATTATATTGTGTATATATTGTTCATGCATGGGAGTCCGTGGTGATCGGCCAGGATTTAAAACAAATTTGTATATATATTGTTCATGCATGGGAGGCCGTGGTGATCGGCCGGGGTTTAATTTTGTTTATATATAATATTATCATTGGTGTTGTTGGTTGTATACCGTCGGATGCTAACGTGGGTTACGGCGCCGGCCGGGAGGTTTTGTCCCTCCAATAGCGGGTTTTCAAATTTTATTTTTAAAAACGTGATAGGGTGTCACGGGATTTTATTTAAGTTTTCAAAATATTTTTAGAAAAATGTGACGGTGGTAATTGCTTATTTGGAACCTTGGCGAAGTGACGCGATGCATATAAATCACTTGTTTTACAATTAATATCATATAGAAAAATTTGAAATGAAGTTTCGAATTATTCCAATATTCCTTAGACCCGTTTGAAATTTAGTATCAAATAGAGAGTTTGATACTAAATTTTGAATTGTCCCATTTTTGAACAGTTTGAGAATGTGACTTGGAGTATGATTATCTTATGTGTATGTTTTTTTTCTTTAGTTTTGAAATTTCGGTTTCTGCATCTCTCTAATTGTTCTCGAGTGCACTGAAATATACGTGCACTACGAGAACTGGGGGGAGATGCTGCCGAAATTTCGAATCTAAGAAAAATACATATGTTAAGATAATACATACTACTAAACGTCACGTTCTTGAATGGGATAGAAGCCTTACCAATTATAACTCGAATTCCTCTTTCTTCTCGTAATGCTGCCGAAATTCCTGGATGGTTAATGATCGTTGTTGGATGGTTAATGATCGTAGTTGGACAAACGAAATATTTTTGGATTTCTAGAACACGCTTAAGACTCAAAAACCTGACAAACATGCAATGTTAGGATGAGTTCCGGTCGTAGTTGGATGTACGAGCGAATCGAAGACGGCTATTTATCCTCAAAATTCACGGATGGACTTGAGAGTTTTATTAAATTTGCGCAAGCGAATTTCGCTCAAAAGGACGGACAGAGACTGAAATGTCCTTGTAATCGTAGCAGATGTAGGAATGGAATTTACCTAGATGTCGATGAGATTAAGTACCACTTGGCGAAATATGGGTTCGTGCCGAATRACTATAGATGGATTTACCACGGAGAAACCTGGCTCGCCACCTCTGGATGTCATCAGGATTTTCATGCTGGAGGACCCTCTTACATCCCTTATGAAGAACCATCAATCGCGTACATTAATATGGTTGAAGATATAGCTGGTCCCGATTTTGACGTTGTTGCCGACGTGGAAGAGTCGCCGAACGCTGAGGCTCAAAAATTTTACGACATGTTGAAAGCTGGAAATCAGCCATTGTATTCGGGGTGCGAAGCACATACACAGTTGTCATTAGTTTCCCGTCTCATGAGTTTGAAATCAGAGAATCACATGTCTCAAAAGTGTTATGATCAATTGAGTGAATTAATCAAGGAGATTATAACGAAAGACAATCTCGTACCCGATAACTTTTACAACAGTAAAAAGTTGTTAAGGGGTATGGGCTTACAGGTCGAGAAGATAGACTGCTGCAAGAATAATTGTATGATCTACTGGGGAGACGATTCTGGTTTGACAAGTTGCAAATTCTGCAATGAACCTCGGTTTAAACCTGTTACTCACGGAAAAACAAAACGACTGAAGGCTCGTGTCGCGTACAAGAAGATGTACTATTTTCCATTTACTCCTCGTCTGCAGAGGTTGTATGCATCTAATGCCACAGCGAAAGATATGAGATGGCATGCTGAACACGTGGTTGAAAACAATGTTATGCGACATCCATCCGACTCAGAAGCTTGGAAACATTTCAACGACACTAATCCAGGTTTTGCGGCTCAAAGTCGAAACGTGAGATTGGGTCTTTGTACAGATGATTTTCAACCATTTGGAAGTTTTGGAGCACAATATTCATCATGGCCCGTCATAATCACACCCTACAACTTGCCTCCTTGGATGTGCATGAAAGAACAGTTCATGTTCCTGAGCGTTCTTGTACCAGGGCCAAAGAATCCAAAAGACAAACTTGATGTGTTTCTGCAACCKCTAATCCATGAATTGAARCAGTTGTGGACGGTTGGGGCTCTCTCGTACGATATATCTAAGAAACAAAATTTTCAATTGCGAGCAGCCCTTATGTGGACAATCAGTGATTTCCCTGCGTATTCTATGTTGTCCGAATGGAGTACGGCCGGTCAAAAAGCTTGTCCTCACTGCATGGAACCGTCGGACGCCTTCACTCTTAAGTGCAGTGGAAAGCAGTCGTGGTTCGACAATCACCGAAAATTCCTTGAGCATGATCACCATTTTCGAAAAGATAAACGACAATTTCGAAAAAGAAGATCTGTCGAGACTCCATCGCCGGAAGTGCGCAGTGGTATAGAAGTTTTGGCAGAAATAGAAATATTGGGGCTTCTGAAAGTCACTGAACTGGATGCAGCACAAGTTAACGTGCAAATATCCCGAACGTCTGGTTGGAGAAAACGAAGTATTTTTTGGGATCTGCCTTATTGGAGGACAAATCTAATTCGTCACAACTTAGATGTTATGCACATCGAAAAGAATGTGTTTGACAATGTTTTCAATACGGTAATGAATATCAAAGGGAAGACGAATGACACGCGTAAATCTAGGGAAGAGTTGAATGAGTATTGTAATCGCCCAGAGTTGGCGCCAGATGGGTTAGGAAAGTGTCCTAAAGCCTGTTACACACTTGACAAGCCGTCGAAAGCTGTCGTTTGCGATTGGGTGAAATCTCTTCAGTTTTCAGATGGGTACGCATCAAATTTGGGGCGTTGCGTCGACAAGAAGGAATCTCGTCTGATCGGGATGAAGAGTCATGATTGTCATGTATTCATGCAGAGGTTGATACCAATAGCCTTTCGTGAACTGCCTCCTCCGAACGTGTGGAAGGCTCTAACCGAATTGAGCTTGTTTTTCAAAGATCTCACATCAACAGTCATTCGCACCGAAGATATGATTCGACTTGAGCGTGACATTCCGTTAATATTGTGCCAAATGGAACTGATCTTCCCTCCAAGTTTTTTTGACTCGATGGAGCATCTGCCCGTTCATCTTGCGTATGAAGCGAAGATTGCTGGCCCAGTACAGTATAGATGGATGTACCCGTTCGAGAGGTATCTTCGCAAACTAAAGAATAGCGTGAAAAATAAGGCGAGTATGGAAGGGTCGATAGCAAACGCATATCTGGTCGACGAGACTTCAAATTTTAGTTCGTACTATTTTAAAGATCACGTTTCAACTAAAAGAACAAACTTGCCTAGAAACGACGACGGTCAGAATTGTGCGGATGGCGGTAATGAAATTCCCTCGGTGTTTAAGAAATATGGAGAGACGTTTGGTACAAAGGGAAAAAAATTTCTAAGCGAAAAAGAATACAACGCCGCAAGGATCTACGTGTTGCTAAATTGTGTGGAGGTCGAACAATATGTTAGGTATGAATACTCATTCCAATTTATAATGTCAATTTATACATATATGTAAATGTACTTATACTTTTTTCCTAAATTGTGTAACGTTATATGTAGTATTTACACGAAGAGCATTCAACGTCTCCACCCAAACATTAATGAAGATCGGATCAACGAACAATTGGAAAATGAATTTGCCAATTGGTTCAAACATTATGTAAGACGTTCGATACCGAGATGCATATCATATAATTATGGTATCTATTTATATAATATATATCCAAAATTAAAAATAACTTGTCAATGTCATAGGCTAGAGATCGTTCGAACAATGTGATCGACGAGAACATTAGGAGTCTAGCTGAGGGTCCATCAAGATGTGTGAAAACGTATACCGGATGTAAGATAAATGGTTATAGATTTCACACATTGGAGCACGGATCTAACAAAGCAACATCGAGCAGTGGAGTATGTATTAAAGGGTCAACTATTGGGGCCACCGAATATGATTATTACGGTCGTCTCATAGAAATTGTGCAGCTCGAATACATGGGCCAAATGAAGAAAAACACACTATTGTTTAATTGCGAATGGTTCGATCCAACAAGTGCAGGCACAAAAGTCCATCCAAATTATAAGATTGTCGATATCAATCATAAGCGTATGTCCAATCGATATGAACCTTTTGTACTTGCTTCCCAAGCTGCACAAGTGTATTACTGTGCATACCCAAGTTTAAGACGAAAAAAATTGGACTGGTGGGCAACGTGTAAAATCAAGGCGAGATCAAATGTTGAGTTTATCGAGCCTCTACCAGAAGAATCATTTCAAGAGGAAGATATAGATACACGCCGTCCGATTCAACTCGATGATGTCGATTTTCAGTTGCACGACCCTAATGACAATAACGTGGAGGAACTTTGTAATAACGAGACAAATGATGATACAGAAGAAGAGTTACTTACCGATCAAGATACAGATCAAGATGCAGATGAAGACGAGTTTGACGATACATTTAATAGCGAAAGTGATTAATTTTTTTGAAATATGTGTAATTTATTCTTATTGTAAAACACACTTTTTTTAATTTGGATTTATTAATGAGTTTGGTGTCTAATATATATACTGGTACTTTGTAAAATACCCATATTATTATCTAATAAATTTATCAGATGCCGATTCGTCGAGGATCTGGCAGCGTAGGTCGATCAGATATGGGGTCGGCTAATCGTTTAGCTGATTTCGACACCGACTACATGGATCTCGCTAGTGATCATCCAGCGACGCAGACCCCGGCGCATACCCCGACACAGACGCCGACGTCGCATACTCCATCGCAGACCCCGTCCGACGCGGGTACATCACGGACCCGACGACAGTTGGTCGCACCGCAGCGGGGTATGACTCAGGTTTATATTGCAGGGTCGAAGTAAGTAAATCAATTATTTTAAAATTATAATTATCATTATGATTAAATTTTATTCGTAAAAAAATAAAAACACAATTGAATACAGGCTGCACAGAACATCGGGGAGGGTGTCCACTCTCCTCCGTATCATCTTTGAGAGGGATCTCCATCCCACCGGGTGGTGCTATAAGGCGGTTCCTAAGGAGGTTAAGGAGTTCTGGTGGGAGATGTTTAAGGTAATTATTATTTTGTATCTAAATTTGTTAGTATTTATCGTAAAAACATAAACATATGTTTCAATCGAATTGTTATTATTGTTTAATTTTGTAGGATGTTTGTTATTGGGACCCGAAGGAGTATAGTGAGAAGAACATACGGGATGTATTTTTTCCGATGATCGGGGACCTTTACGGGAAGAAGCTTAACTAGTATAAGCAGCATATTGCCTCCCATACTTGTGGTCGACCGAAGTGCCTGACCGCGGAGGTCTATGGGTAAACGATTCTATTATGTGTTTTCTTATTAAATTAGAATTTTTTATTCAGAACATATAATTTATATCGTATTTTATATATCATCCATTTCAACTAGGGCTTGGAAGGTTGAGTGGGATAAGTCCGAGAACAAGAAAAAATCCGAGCAATGCAGCAAGAATAGGAGGAGCGAGCCTGCTGGGCCGGGTACTGGGATGTCAAAGCACACGGGGGGTGCTAGATCTACTATCGACTATACCTTGGATATAGTAAGCAATTTCATAATATAATAATTTAATATTTATTTGTTTAATTTTAATGTTAATTATTTGAAAATTCTATTTGAATACAGGAGCGGGAGACGGGTTCGCCGGCTACGTACTACGATCTTTTTAAACGTACGCACCAGAAGAAAGACGGCGCGTGGATCGATACCAGATCTGCTAATATTAATGTGAGTCTCTTTCTTATTTTTTTCTAATTCTTTGATTTTAACGTAAAATTTTAATAACGAGTTGTATTTTTGGTGGAGTACGAGCGACATCTGACCCAAGAACAAGAACGTGCGTTTTCCCAGGAGGAGAGTAACGAGGTTGACCAGGATCAGGTTTTTCTCAATGTCGCCGGGCTGAGTAAGGGACGGCTTTACGGCACCGGCGCGTATGGGAAGATGGTGGCTGCTGCGAAGGGTTTATTGGAGGGCCGCTCTTCCACCTCCTCCCAGGCTGATACGAGCCACATCAGAGAGCTCGAGGCGCAGGTCGAGGCTCAGAGGGAGCAACTCGAGGCGTTGCAGCAGCAGGCAGGCGAGGAGAGACGACAACGAGCGAAGGAGCGCCGACAGTAGGAGGAATTTTAGGCGCGGATGAATGCCCAGATGGCTGAGATGTATGCTCGTCTCCAGCAGCAGTACCCCCCTCCCCATCAGCAGCAGCAGTACCCCCCTCCCCATCCATAGAACATTTTTACAGTTCATATAAACTTTGTTACTGTTTCGATCGAACGCATGATTATTCTTGAAATTTTCAAATATTTTTTATAATAATTGGTTTATTTATTTGTCATTTCTTTAATTATTTTTTCAAATTTTTGGGAATTTTAATAATTGAACAGGAATTAAAATTA
>BMAC01000176.1:932832-959763 GCA_014905375.1 Phtheirospermum japonicum
TTGCATTTTCTATTTGAGGCATACGACCGAGGCATCCGACCAACATGCATTTCATTTTCTAGGATAGTTTAGCTATTTTAATTTGCTTTATTTTCATTTTCATTTATTTTTCAAGCTTGAAACACATTGAAACCTTCAATCGAATCGAATTTCGATAATACCAAGCCATGAACCCGTTGATTTATTTCAACACCACAAAACTCTACAAACAAAATGGCGCCGTTGTGACTCGGCTTGGTTAAGGCTTTCGATTTATTGTCGTTTCATTGTGTTTTTAGCTTTCTTTGGTATTTGACGTTTTTCTTTGAGTATGCAAGGTGCTTATAACAATGGTGGATAGTTGCCATACCCATTATACAACATCTCATTCCCAACATGGTTTGCACCATGCCCTCCCATGTTGGGAATGTATCCACCATAGTTATACGAACCTTGCATACTCAAAGAAAAAACGTCAAAAACAAAAGTGGGAGGGCATGGTGCAAACCACGTTGCCAATGGTGGTTATGGTTATGGGAAACCCAACATGGGAGGGCATGGTGCAAACCATGTTGGGTTTGGTGGCGTCGCGGGCATGAGTGGTTCTCCCGGAGGGTATGGTGCTTCAAATCCTTATCCGAATATGCAAACTCCGTTTCCCTTCTCGTTTGGTGTTCCCCGAATTCCCCCTTTAACCGCTAAATATCACGAGGCATATGAGTCGTTTGGTGGTCCGAGCTCCTATGAGATAAGTGGCCCCCCCATCCGTACTATGGGGGATGTTAACCAACCTTTTTTGGGATGTGGATGGTGTGGACCGCGTGGTCATGATACCTACTCTTGCCATTTTGAGGATGTGTATGACGATCATGGACTTCATGTGGAACCCGATTGTGCTATGTCATCTTTTGCTCCATCGCCGTCTCATTATCCGGTTTGTACTCCTCATGTGGGCCCTTATCATTCGAATATCCCGGTGATTTCTACTACTCCACCTCCCGATCCGGATCCATGGGCCATTACAAGCCAATTCTCAAGTCCACCTTCCCCTATCCCTCCGGTCACGTTCCCCGATAAGTGTGGGGTACTTGATTTGGTTGCCTCGCCGTCGGAAGAGGACTTGTTTTCATTTTCGGATGATTTTAACTCTCTTGATCCTTTGCCCTTTACTTCAAAAGAGTCTTGTGAAGAATGGGTATATATGGAATTCGTCAAGGACAAGGTCGAACGGGTTTATATTGAGAATTAGATTAATGAGGATGTGGTTGGCCCGGTTATCGATATAGAGGGGTGTTGTGAGGATAAGCCCCTTGTTCTTCTCGATGAGCCCGTTGTGCCTCTATTCGACCCCATTTTGTGTGGAGATGAGTCTCGATGTGTCGTTGAGGGCAACGTCGACTTTTTTAGAGGGGGAGGTGGGGGTTATTGACGATGAGCTTGAAAAAATTGATGATTATCTTGAGGAGGATGAAGAGAGTAAGTCGATTATTATCCTTGCAAACTCGCACCGAGAAGAAGAGGAAGAGAGGATGGTTGAAGGGTTTAGAATTCTTAAGGATGCCATTAAGTGGAGACCCGGAGTGATTGAGGGAGTTAGCTCTTTGAATTTGAGTCTTGAAGCTATGGTGAGAGCCGGGATATGGAGGTTGTTGTTGGAGGGCTTGATGTTTGTTATTTCTAAAAGCGAGTGGGTGAAGCCCATTGACTTGGTGCCCAAGACGAGCGGCTTGTTAGATCTTAAGGATAAAGAAGGAGGGTTGTTGGCCACAAGGGCTACAATGGGTTGGAGGATGTTGATCGATTTTAAGAAGTTGAAAGCGGCTACCAAGAGAGATCATTTCCCTCCCCCYTTTGTCYWTCAAAGGATGAACAAGCTAMCCGMCCATTATTCCTATCGTTTCTTTGATGAGTCTTCGGGTCACTTTAAAATCACCATCCCACCCGAGGACCTAGCCGAGATGAGTGTCGTTTGCCCATTTGGAATGGTTTCTTTTTGGCGGATCTTATATGAGCTATGCAATGCGCCAAGGACGTTCCAAAGAGTGGATCCTCCCGACGAGGAGGAGATTGTATTGGTGGACCCTCCCGTGATATTCCCACCTTGATCAAAAAGGGAGTACGTCAAGCTAGTGACGTAAAACAAGCGCTTCTTGGGAGGCAACCCATGTTCTTTCCATTTCTTTCTTTTTTTCTTTCATTTATTGAAAAATCCAAAAACATTCAAAAATCTAAAAACATTTGAAAATTTGAAAAATAAAAAAATATATTTTGTTGAGATTAGTGTACATATTTCCTTGTGTTTTTAATTTCGTGTGATTCTCTTTTCTAGGTTTTATTTTCCGACTCCAACCATTGGGCGATTTGATAAGATTGATAGCGTTCGTGGAGCCGGGAGAATCTAGCCATGCTTGTTTTTGTTTGGATTGCTTAGATGCCTAGGTGGACCCCACCGAGCTCGACCTAAACTCGCTCGGTTGAGGAAGTCTATTCATCCTCCTTTTACTTGTTTTTCATTAAAATGCGGGTAATGCATGGTTTAAGTGTGGGGTGGATAGGTGATTAGGGTCCGGGTATTACAAAGCATATTTTGTTGTTCTTAACTCGAGCCTTGGCGAAGTGACGCTTACTATTTGCGCATTTATATGGTTGAGTCGATTTTTGTGTCTTATGAGTCGTTATTACATGGTAGAACAATTCCTCATACTTTGAAGTTTGAATAGTTTACTTGTCGAGTTTTTGCATGTCTTAAGCCTCTTGTGTAAGGAGTTGAATTTTTTGTACTTCGTCCAAAACCGCCTTTATAWATATATAATCAACATTTTCTCATGAAAAGATTGCAAAGTTCTAAAAGCTCTTTTGATTTCGCTCCCAAATTCGGTGCAAACTAGTGAGAAGACTTGTGTGATTTATCGGCTTACTTGCATTTTTATGGAAATTACATTGAGGAGGTTTGATTTTGCTCGTACATGATTGAATTCGAAAATGACCTCGAGGCACATAAATCACCCTTGTTCCGGCCATATCCATATATTTAAGCTACTTAAAAATCCCAAATGAGCCCCTTTGAGCCTATGTCCCGTTTCTTGTTAGCCGAGCTCGATTTTAGCTCTTATATCTCCGTAATTTGTGAGGTGAGAGTTTATTGTTAGTTGACGAGAGATGTGTGGGAAATTGATTGTGGGTTTTGGATTTTGAGTTGCTTATACAAAACAAAAAAAAAATTCAAAAAAAGAGAGAGAAATAAAAAAAATAATAATACTCCAACACAAAATCACGAAAAGTGATTAATCGTGCATTTAAGTAAAAAGCCTAATCAAAAAGGCTAAGTTTAGTAAAAAGAAGCAAAATCAAAAAGCTTCTAAGTGTTGTGAAAAATAAAGTCAGGAAAGTGTGTGAATAAATGAAAGGGTTTCGAATGAAAGATTGGTGAATTTGGAAAGGTGAAGCGATTATAAGCTTRGYGATTTATAAGTTAGGATTTTTGTGTGTTATTGATCACGTTTGATCGTGTGTTAGCCACTATATCCAAATGTTCCATACCTTACCAAAGAGCCAACATTACAACCCATAATAAAGACCTCTTTCGATTCTTCTTTGGTCATGTACTATGAGCAATTTTGAGTGTCCGATTTGTGAAATCTTGACGAGTGCATGCATTATCCGATTTGAGCGTATACACGTCCTATCTACTAAACACTTGAGCGAATTGAGCGTACACCCTCGAAAGTCCCTTGGAGAGGAAGTCATCGATTTGCCTTGCATTTAAGAAAGAGTAATACGAGCAATGCATGACGATAGCGAGTTTATGTTGATACTTTCATCTTATAAATAAGGATAAGCACAAGGATTTTTCTTTTTACATAATGTTCATTGCATGTACACTCGCGATTCTTTTCGTGGTTCGAGGACGAACAAACCGATAAGTGTGGGGTAGTTGTTTTGCATGTAATTGTTGTGTTTTTCTTTGTGTTTTTAGATAGATCTTTATATTGATTTTAGTAGTTTTGAGTCGTTTTTCGTTAGGCTTTTAGGTTGTTTTTCTTGTTTTCTTATTTTTTGTGTTTCTTGTTAATTTTACATTTTATTGGGTTAAATGGCTTCAATTAATTGGAGGTATGGTGCAATTTTCGATTTTTATGTTTAAAATTCCTATTTTTATAGGTAAAAGCATTGAAGGCTAAAGTACTAGCCAAGGCAAGCCAAACTCCAAGCCAAAAGAGGCTCAAAAATGCCCAAACATTCTGGAATACTAGCCAAGGTTCGCCAGAGCACGCCAAACTTCATGCCAAACAGCGCCAGCGCAAGCCAAGGCTCGCCAAACTTCACGCCAAGCAACGCCACTGCATGCCAAACTTGACGCCACTTGGTCAAACCGGGTCAAATTTGGTCAGACCGGGTCAAATTTGGTCAGAACCGGGTCAAATTTGGTCAAATTCGGGATTTTCAAGCCTTTTTTGGCTAATTTGGCCCATTTAAACCCAATTAACTTGTATAAATAGGATCTCTCTTTCATTTTGTAGGACACTTCTCATTTTCTCCCAACCCAAGCATGGGTTTGGGGATTAAAAATCCTCTCTCTAGTTTTTAAGATCTATTTTCTCTCTCTTAGGTTTTAGATTCAATTTCAAGCTTTCATGTAATTTCCTTTTCTAGATTAGATTTAATTTCAAGCACCTCCTTGGGTTTGTAAGCCTAAGAAGAATCCAGATACTCCTTTGGATTGTTACTTTTGATGCAATTTCATTCAAGCTTTGTTTCATTTCTTAATTCAAGTAAGTTTCCTTTAATTTCATGTTTTATGCTTTATTTCCATGCTTTGTTCTTCATTTCCATGCTTGTTCTTCATGTTATGCTTTTTCTCTTAGCTACTTGATTTTATGATGAAACATATGATTTGGCTATGGAATCTAGATGAGTAACACATCTAGGTCATAGATCGGCTCTTGGATCGTCTTGATTTTGAGTTTTTCACATGCTTTATTTGCAATTTAATTTTCATGCTTTGTTTCATGCTTAATCCTAGATCTAGGCTTCATTGCTTGTTATTTTCCTTAAAGTTTTGAACTTTCTCATCTATTTTCATTGCTTTATACATCCATGCTTTCAATTTTTGCTAATTTTTATTATTTGAGTTTTTATGCATAGTTGTACCTTGTGCTTGCACGCTTGTACTCGGTGAAACATTGCATTTTCTTGCTTATTTTCATTATTGCTTTGTATTTCTATTTGAGGCATACGACGAGGCATCCGACCAATATGCAATTCAATTCCTAGGATAGTTAGTTGCTTTAATTGCTTCATTTTCATTTTTCTTTTATTTTTAAAGCTCGAAACACATTGAAACCTTCAAACGAATCGAATTCCGATAATACCAAACCATGAACCCGTTGATTCAGTTCAACACCACTAAAACAATGAAAACACGAGCTAAAGAAGAGCAGAATCAGGTGGCTCATGAGCAAGGTATAGCTGAAGGTCGGCGGACCTTCCTGTTAAGTGAAGTAGGCCAGAAACTCATGAACGCCTATCGGGAAGAGCTGCTGAGGGCCTATAAGAAGTCGTCGCTGTACTTCGGCAAAATGGTTGTGGGCAGCAATGTATAGAAAATATTCGTCCCATTTGCTCAACATACTAGCAATGCAATCACCTAATTCAGGTGAAATGAGTAATGAATTACTAATAAAATACATTTGAATACATTGATCAAGAAGAAGTGTAGAAGTGGGATAATAAACACCTGATAAGGTTACATTGGCGTCGTTAAAACTATTTAAAAGGGACATCATATTATAACAATCATCACACGCATTGGGAAATAAAACGAAATCAATATCTTGATTAGCAAAAAAAGCACACAATGCTTCTCTATATCCAAAAGAATCGTTAAGCAATTTATAAGTCGAGTTCCAACGATTTGACACATCAATTGAGAACTTTTTCTGATGCAAACCATTATTTCGACAATATTTTCGCTTTTTTTTTTCTTTGCTACCGAATCATGTTTTGCAATTCAAAATACTGCACTCCTAATCAGAGCAATTTTATATTATAAAGTAGTTAAACCATCTTAAATATATCAATTCAAAATATGACAAATGCATCTAACATGAAAAAATTTAACACCAATAGAAGGTTGATAAAAAGCTTTTAGAGTTTCTAAACTATTTTGCATATAATTCTGGTGTTTCTCTTGTATTTTTAATTAGGGTTTAATGTCGTTTATAGTCATTTTCAGTCGAGTTTTGTTAGGTTATTAGATTGTTTTCTCGTTTCGTTATTTTTCATGTTTCTTTTTGATTTTATACTTAATATGATTAAATCGGTTCAATTAATTTGTGGATGGGTGGGATTTTTGCTAGATTTTAACAAGAAAGCGAAAAACAAGGAGAAATTGGCCCGTGACCTAACCTTGGCTCGAGCCAAAGCGAGTCTATGCACGCCAAGAAGTGTCAGGATGCATCAAGAATCCACGCGAAAAACTAGCACCAAAACTCTAAAACATTCTGGAAAGGTCGCCAAGACGTGCCGAGCCACGCCAAGACTCGCCAAATGAACCTTGACGCGAGCCAAGGCCCACCCGCGCGTGCCTGCGCGCAGCTGACGGGTGCCTGCCGAGACCGCCCGCACGCCTGCTAAGCCAATGCGCCAGCGCCCGGCACCTGTCGAGACCGCCCGCACGCCTACCGAGCCAGCACGCGCCAGTGCCCAGGCACCTGCCGACCCCGCTCACCACGCCCGCGCGCGCCATGCCTACCGAAGCCGCCGAGTCCCGCGTGCCACGTCTGCCCAGCATGCGCACCCAGCGCCCGCCCAAGCCAAGCCCATGCGGGCCAATGCCGATCCATCTCGCCCAAAACCCAAGCCACCTCGAGTTAAATCACACCAAACGTTGAACCAAGTGCATATCAAGGCCATTTCGAGTCAAACTTGGTCAAATATGGGAAATCCAAGCTCTTAAGGCATAATTGATCAATTTACCCCTAATTTAACCTAGTATAAATAGATACACATCTCTCATTAGAATCATCCACTCTCCTCCCAACTCTTGCATGGGTTTAGGATTTATTTTTTCTCTCTAGGTCTTAGATTTAATTTCAAATTTTTCCTTGGGTTTGTAAGCTCAAGAAGAATTCAAGTCATCATTTGGATTTTATTTTCTTTGTAATTTCATTCAAGTTTTTGGATTCTCTTTCTTAATTCAACTAAGTTTTTCATTATTTTCTTTCCTGTTCTTTAATTTATGCATTTTGCCTTAGCTCTTAGATTTGTGATTTGGTTTATGGAATCTAGGTGAGTGACACACCTTGATTATTGATCGGGTCCTTGATCGTTTTTATTTTAAGTATTGCATATGCTTTATTTTGGTTTTTATTTTCATGCATGATTTTATGTTGAATCCTAGATCTACTCTTCGTTTCTAGTTATTTTTCGAAAAGTTTTAAACTTTCACGTCAAATTTTATTGCTCTTTCTATTGGTGCTTTTGATTTTTGTTAATTTGCATTATTTAAGTTTTTATGATCATGCATGCATAGTTGTACCTTGGTTTTCATGCTTGTACCTTGTTGTTTATTTACTTTTTATTGCTTATTTTGATTATTGCTTGCAATTTCAATATGGCATATGCATGAGGCATCCGAAATACTTGCTTTACTTTTCATAATTCATCATAGTTTTTTCGTTTATTTTCATAATTTCCATTTATTTTCGCTTTCCCTTCAATTTCTCAAGCTAAAAATCTATTGATTCATACAACCAATCGAATTCCGATAATACCAAGCCACACGAACCTTATATATACTATACCACCACAAAATTTATAAAACATAAACAAATCGTATTAGCGGCACCATTATCAAATAAAATTAAAAAAATAATCAAACTAAATGATAGTCGGATAAAATAGTGGATATTTTGCGCGAAATATTGACTGTGGTATGTTGGGTATTAAACTCTTTATATGCAATCAAATATTTTTGCAAAGTTCAAAGATTATCAATCCAATGGCATGTGATTCCCATATAATTATTATTATGATGGGAATTCATCCAAATATCCAAACATTTCGAGACACTATGAGGCAAACTATCAAATATAAAAATCAAATTCACTTATATTCACCAACCATTTTTTAAAAATTGCGAGTAACCTTATTTCGTGAAATTCTAGTGTTAGTTGGAGTAAAAGAACCTCTAGTATAAATTTCATAATGACTACTATGCACATTATTAAAAGGAAGATCCATAACGACAATAAATCTTTCAAATAACTTTTTATGACCTCTTTCGCTGTATTGAAATAAATTAGAACTCGTACTTTGACCGCCAGACCCAGTGACGGCGGTAGATGAAGACGAGAAGTTTATTGTATTTGAGAGCTATTAACGCTGTATTTGTCGTGATGCTTCTTCTTCATATGTGCTTTGAGCATCCCGTAACCTTTATTATTTTTGGTACCGAAGGTGTAGTGACTCTTGCAATAATTACATTGTGTCCGAGGTACACCATCGATCATCATTTTTTAGAAATGCAACCGAAAGACGGGGGATTGGTATTCCTTCGCCTTCGATTTTGTTTAAGGCGGTGACATATCACGATTATCACCCCCTTCTTCCTCATCTTCATTCGGATTGACGTCGTCCGGTTGGTCGGATTCGTCGAAGGTGGGTAAATCCTCACCGAAATTGGTTTGTTTATGCTCATCAAAATTGGTTTTATTATATAAGTTATCAACGTCATCTCATCGGAAATATAATTTCTGGCAACGGCCGAAGGTTCTCGTCGAGGACTTTGGTCTCGACGAGACTCTCGAATAGTATAAGAATAAATATTATGAGAAGAGTTTGTCCTAATAATATTATAAAAGAAAATTAATTAAAACGAGAAGAAGAAGATTATTGATAATATTTTTCACTAGTGCAGAAACAGCTTTTAAGAACGCCTGTTTCTGCAAATCCAGAACGCCCTGCTGAGGCGTTCTGTATGGAACTGTTCTTGAAAGTCTGACAATCAAGAACGCCCTGCTGAGGCGTTCTTGATTGTCAGAGTTTCAAGAACGATTTTCAGAGACATTCTGAAAAATATTTCAGCCGTTCTAGAAAGTCGGTTTTACAGGTTTCGCCCATTTTGGAAAATAACTTTCCAGAACGTCCTTCATTAAGACGTTCTGGAAAGTATACTTTCCACAACGTCCCTTTTTAAAGCGTTCTCGAAAGTATACTTTCAAGAACGCCTCTAAAACAGGCGTTCTCAAAATTATACTTTCCAGAGCGTCTTAAAAAGGGACGTTGTGGAAAGTATACTTTCCAGAACGGCTGAAAAAATAGGCGTTCTGGAAAAAGTATACTTTCCAGAACGTCTCTAAAAACAGGCGTTCTGGAAAATGTACTTTTTAGAACGGATTTTTGAATAACCGTTCTGGAAAGTAGTAAAAAAAATTAAAAAAGAATTAAATGAAAGCAGGTGCCAACAAATAGATCAAATTTCATTCCGCATTCATTTTTCCAGGCCTGCTCATATATATTACAATTTTGTTACCTATTTAAATCACAAAACACATGTCATTTATATAATCCCAAGATCAAACAACACATGTCATTAATCACAATAATACACAATATTATGTTGATTAATCACCATAAGATGTCAATACAAATAACACAAGTATCAAAAAATAAGGTTTATAGTATTTAGGCAAATATACTACTTTTTAATCAAGAACCCTCAAACTATGTACAAACCAGAAGTGTGAAAAGTGTTTACAAAATTAAGGTTTATAGTATTTAGGCAAAGTTTTTTTTAAATAATCATTAACCAAAAAGCATATGTAGTTTAAGTATATTGTAGTTGCTTACCAACACCTCGATCCTGTCCTACTCGTCTTGCCTAGACGGGCGGTAATCGGAAGTGTGTGCCTCGGCAACTCCACCTCTGCTACAAACAGCCCGACAATCACCGGCATTGGAAACGATTAAATCGCCCTTCGCGACAGCGCTGTCACGCAGCACGTTCCGCCTCGAAGATCGCTCTTGAGAAATTTAGAGTCAGTGGTCAAGTAACGCCCCTTTATAGCTACCTCGATTTGGCCATCATTTTCCCATCTATTCATTTCTTCTATAATGTTCCTCCATGCCCATCAAAGATACCAAAGAATGCCTACACATTAGGATACAAATTAACATTTTCAAATTTGAAAATATAAAGAAGAAGAAGAAGAAGAAGAAGAAGAAGAAGAAGAAGAAGAAGATTAAAGATGAATTGGTGTGAGAATTGATGTTGGAGATGTAGGTGTTTATATGTGTAGAAATGAATAAAATATTTTTGAAAAACTAGCTGTTGGAACCACCGATTTCGATTAAAACCGGCCGATTTTTGGTTAACCGGCGGTTTCACCTCCAATAGTTTCTGTGACCGTTGATCTCCAAAGGTTATATCATCTGAGTCGTTGATTTCAAACGGTCACAAATCGACGATTGTCAGTTTTTTTTTTCCGGTTAACCGACAATTTTTGTTCGTTCAAATTAGAATCGAAACTACCGGTCAATAGTTAACCAGAACCGACAATTTTTCGGTTAATCGAAACCGAATCAACCCCACTATTCTAAAGTCCATAGTGTGAAAGAAAAAGGAAATAAAAACTCATCATTACTTGCATGGTCAAGATTTTTGAATGAAAAAAGATCAAATTAAAACTCAAAGCTAATCTGAATAATCCATGATAAGAAAATACAACTATTTATAGAACAACAAACAACCTTTTGCATCCATCTTAGATTCATGTGTCAGATGGACAAAAAAACTTGATACCTTAACAAGAAAAAAAAATGAAAATCATACTTCCTTTTATTATCTAACTAGTACATAAATTCATCTTTTCTTTTTCCCAAGGAAGCCCAAAAACTAGAAAATAAAATTTTATCACATCTAAGGAAACGCATCATTAAATTTGATCATCTTCCTTTTATTTCACACAAATTTAAATATCATCTATATTTAAATTAAAAAAATAAATCCATCAAGTCCTCGCTCGAACGAGTGGCGAAGCCATCGGCGAGTGAGGCGACATCTTATGTTGCCCCATCATAATCTCATCCAATCTCCGGAACGACAAGCTAATCTCGAGCTTACCCCTCCTCATCTGTTTCCCACCCTTCGTCTGCATCACAAATTTATGTATCCTATTCAGCGCCACCATCATCGCCTCGTCATCCATATTCGCAAAGCAAACCCTAAACCACCCCGGCTCCGAGCAATGAAAAGATGCGCCTGGCGACACATTTATCTTCACATCATTAATAATCACGTGCCACAATTCCACCTCAGCCTCAAACGTGGGCTCCTTTAATAGCTTCCTCAAGTCCATCCAGCAAAAAAGCCCAGCATTGCTCTTCAAACTATTAATCCCAACTTGGGCCAGGCCCATTGACAAAAACTTATGCCTGTTCCCGAGCCTCTTCGAGCTCTCGGACAAGAAACGGCCCACGAAGGCGTCGTCTGACAGCATCGACGCTATCAGACGCTGCGTCTGGGTCGAGACCAACCCGAAGGACGACATTTTGCGGGCACAGTTAACGACATTGTCGTTGTACGAATAAATAATGCCGACCCGGAACCCGGGAAACCCGAGGTCCTTGGACAGGCTGTAGACGATGTGGACCAGATCGAGATTGCAGTTCGGGCTTTCTTGGACGATTTCGGCTATGCTGACGAAGCCCGGCTGGGTGAAGACGGTGGCGGAGTAGATCTCGTCGCAGATTAAGTGGATATTTTTGTCGTTTGTGAATTTTAAGGATTCTGATAGTGTGTCTCGGTCTATGAGTGTGCCTAGTGGGTTTGACGGGTTGTTTAGGAGTAAGCCTTTGACTTTGATGTTTGACTCTTGGGCTTTGGCGTATGCGGTCTCGAGGGCGTTTCGGGTAATTTTGAAATTGTTCGAGCTTTCGCAGATGACGGGAAGGAGTTGGATCCCGGTTCGCCATGTTAGGTCCCGATCGTTTCTGCACGGTGATGGTGTAATAAAATTTATATTAGAAAATAATAGAGAAATAATAATATGTGTTATGTGTACATATTTTTTATTTTTACAAATTGCACCTGCGAATTAGGTGGTAATTTGTAAATACATATAAATTATAGGGAATAATTATAAAAACTTAAAGTAGTTGGGTATTTCGGTAATTAGGCCAAATCTTAGGATAATTTGTGTAATTATTTCATAAACTTATGGGTATTATTATTAGCTCACTAGAGTAGTAGTTTTCATGCCCCCACCAATTATTTAGCTTTTTGCCAATTGATGCATCAATTATTAAAAACCTAAATTTCCATTGGTCCTTAGAGAATCCTATCATTGACTTTTGATAAGCACACAAAGTTTTTTTCTTTTTTTTTTTTTTAAATTAAAAAAAGAAAATAGAAAAAGCACTAACCCTGGATAATATGGTGCTGGCACCAATAATGCATCACCAGGATCGGCCAAGCAGAAGGCCAATGTTTCTTGAGCACCAGTTGCACCACCACTCATGACTATCCGGTCCGGGTCGAACCGGACCCGGTTTCCTCTCACTCTCTCCATAAATCGTGCAACAGCCTGCAAATTTTTTTGACCAAATTAAGGATATGCTCATAATTTTTGAATATTGAAATATGTAATATGACTAATAGAAAAAAAAAAAATCAGTACATTTCTGAATTCTGGCAAGCCATGATAATCTTGAAAAATGGCGATATCTTTGAAGTCATTTGCTCCTTCTGCCGTACAAATTGAAGCCTTTGGGTTATTTTGAACCCATTCTTGAACTAAATTAAAGGAAAGCTACAAAAGATTTAAAAAAAAAAAAAAAGTCAAGTTATGTGCATATATGTCTATTCTAAAGTTAAGGGAGCATATAAAACTTAGGAAATAACTTTATTAAAAAATTTGTTACCTGATTTTCAGCTAATCCCATCTGAATAACCCCGTTAGGATTATTGGTGGGGTGATAAGGGTTACTATCGTACGCCTTCCAACCGTCGAAAAAAGCAGAGTTTTCGCCATGTCCGTCGTTGGTTGCGATTTTCGATAGGAGCTCCATTTTCAGTTAAAAGAGAATTATTAATTCCAAAGGTCAACTAAAAAAATTTATAGGAATGAAAGAATGAAAAAATTGAGAAGCTTTTAGTAAAAGATGAGCAAAACTAGACTAAGTAATGGGTTGTAAGAAGATGTTTTTGAGTACTATGTTAAGGTGTAGGATGGGTTAATTTATATAGTTTTAGGACTTGTAGTGATTACAAATGTGAGGACTGGATTTAGTGAAGCTTCGTATGAAGGACACCTCAGAATAGCACTTAATGAAAGTAAATGAAAAAGAATTTAATTCCCCAAAATTGAAATTCTCTTAATTTGACAAAACAATTTGAGTCTTGGGCAGGCGGCTTTGGACCTATGCCCTAAACTAACCATATTTGATCATACATTTCCTATAATGTGAAGACAACTAGTGAAATAATTCAACAGTCTTTTTCTTTGAATAGCAATAATTTCTCAAGATTGTATTTAATTCGATGACCATCTCAGGTCTTAACTACAATACATAAAGTTTAGTTTCTCGATTTGAAAAATAATTTAAAGTAAAATCTAATGAATTTTCAATTTCAAAATTTATTTTATCGAGTGTTTTTTTGCTTTCGTCGTATACATTTGTTTTTATGGCCCCCAAAATTAATTGGTCGGCCTTGATTGCCATGACATGAACCTAATTGTTCACACCTAGGGAGTGTTTGCAGCACTGATTCTCAACTTTTAGTTGGGAGAAAAAGGAATACATATATATATATATATATATATATATATATATATATATATATATATATATATATATTTTGTTAGCAAGTGTCAGCTTTTATAACTTATTGCTTCATTTTATTATTGAATAGCAATGGAGGATGGTGAATAGGGGCGGGGTTGGGCTCTTAGCCAATGTCCAAAATAAAACACAAAAAATTAGTAAGCCATGAAACTCTAATATTAGTCTAGCCAATTGAGTTTATGTAGTTTATCTCAACCCATGAAACTCTAATATTAGTCTAGCCCATAGTATTTCGAATTCTTTACTACGCCCTCATAGTAATTAAATTTCAAAAAAAAAAAAAATTTACACACAAATAAAAATATGTACCAAATACTGTTATAAAATAAATAGTCTTTTTACTTCACCCATTTCTCAATATACAACTATTATTCCAACAAACATTCTCTATTAATATAATGTTGAGATTCTATTCGAATATAATATAAATGTTTGATTTTCTACTTATACTTGTCGCTTACTCAACAATATATCACTTCCTTCAAAATTAACATTAAGTATTTTGCAAACAATCCGCAAGAATGTTCAATCATTCAGCTGATAATTGATTAGAGACGCTAGGCGGGATGTATGTTATAATTAACTATATGGAAAGAGAAAAGTGAACAGTTTATGTTTTTTGCGGTTCATGCATGCAACTTCTTGTTTGTTTAGGTTTCCTAATCCTGATTTAGTGAAACACGTTGTCATCTCATTTTAATTCAAGCGAATTTGAAGTCCACTAATTATTCTCATTTTCTAACGAGGGAAGAGATTTAGCCAAACTAATAAGAAAAAAGAAAAAAAAAAGGTTAACTAATTTGAAAATATAAAAATCATCTTTAAGTTTACACTTCAATCCGTATAGTTACAGGCCCGGCCTGTTTTCACTGGATCTGTTTTTGGGAGTGCTTTTGAGAAATATTTCATCTCTCCAGTCATTTCAGGTTTAAAAAGATGTGAAATCGCGTTTATTTCTATAAGAACGATACGTTTCGAGATGTGAAGGGAGAAGGAATGTCATAATTGGGGGTTTTGAATAAGATGACCTTTTAATTTTACATTTTTTCGTTGAAAAAGTCAAAAGAATGATAAGTATTAAACTTTTTATCATTCTGACGTCCAGGTATTTTTCTGCAGGACCTCCCGTACAATATCGTCAGTAGAATTTAACCACCAAGTTCGAGATGAATTGATGTGGTTCCTCAACGCCTAGAACACCAATACATCGAACCATCAACAAAAAAAGGGCATGAGAGAAAAGTTTATTGGCTAGTAATTGTGAAGTGTCGATTTTGTCTTACATTTTGCATATATAATTAGTGGAACTAATGAGAATTGTCGACGACATCAAATATTAAATAGTTAGGCAACACTCTTGTTACGCCGGATTAACAGATCATCCGTTAAGCCGAAATAATTATAGTGAAAAACCAATATACATAGTACTAATAAATCATAATATAAAAATTAATACATCATAACACGGGTCGGACATTTATGAAAAATAATACTTTTGAGTACAACAATCAATAAATCATATTACAAAATTCTATACATTATAGTATCGGTTCATATAACCTAACGGGTCATAACTCGTTAATCTGACCTAACACAAGTGTTTGCCTTATAATAGCTCATTTTTTCCAAATGTTAAAAATAAATCCAATATTATATCTTACATTTTAGTTTTGCGATATATTTGATGACGACATCAAATTTTATTATATTAGCTAACAATTGAGACAACATATAAGCGTGATCAAACCTTAAGGATGGCTTTTGTAATTTATAATATTAGCTGGGATTTTCTTCGTAACCATCCCTTTTAAAAATGTAGAAGTCTATTACGTACTTCTGGACAATTTGAATGTTGCAAGCATTTTTCTTTTAAGATTTCTTGAATCAGAGCAAATAAATTCAACACTAGTAATTTTCTTATCATCATTCACACCTAAAAGAAGTTGCACAAAATTCATCATGGCATGCTTGGAACTTTCTTGGATTAGTGACAACAGCTCAACCTTCGATATTTTCACTTGTAATAATAGTGTTTGGTGGTAACAAATTGCTGAGGTGCGGTGCCAAAACTCTAAATTAAAATTTTAAAGTCTGAATAGTCCAAGTGAGGTGAGTTATTATGGCCGGACACTCTATTTTTAATTCTGTAGGTGAATCGGATATTCCGTTGATGCGGACAGATTGTCCTATTTTATTTTTTTTTTGAATTTTTGATAGGAGACACAGCTCGAACACGCCTAGAACTCGGCGGGACATGCGGGGACACGATCCCGACATGTTTTTTCAAAAAATAAATTCAAATTTTTTTTTAAAAATTATTATCATTTTTATTTTACTTGGGGTTTCATCAATTATTGTGAATGAGTTTGTAATTATTTTAGATGATTAATTAAAAATAAAAATTATTTTAATTTAATATTTATAGGAAATAAATATATTAATAATGATTTATATTATAAAAGTGTACAAGGGGTGTCGTGCCCTATATTTTTAAAAATAAGCATATTATCGTAATCGTGTCGTGTCCCAAGTCCGTGTCTGTGTTGTGTTAGTGCAATTTAGGAAATGAGTATAATTGATTAGACAACTCGAACAAATATAATGAAAAGTTTATAGCGTTTGCAAATCGAAATTAAAAGTTAAATATGTTAATATTTGTTTTTAGTGAATAAATTTGTAAAAGTAATTTGCTTGTATACAAGTCAAATGAGAAGTGGGGACAGAAATTGTCAAATTGAAAAGCACTCCTAACTATAGTGGTATTGAGGTTACAATTGGTATTTGGTAGAATTTTGACCGAATGTTTAGAAATCTAAATACGCATGGTCAAATAATGGGCCGAGATCACCTTTTTTGTGTGTGCGTGTGCGTGTATTGTCAAGAATGTCCGTTTACATCGTTTGCCTTGTGTTTTGAATGTGACAGTTGCATAAGAGAATTGTCAGTTGCATTAAGATATCGAAATTAACTAAGTACAATTGATTGTGTGAATTACTTAATAAATTTTATTATTATCAAAGAAACAAATTATTCACATATAAATATGATTCAAAGTCAAGATCTTTCGTGAGTCGTAATGTTTGAATCTCCAATATTATCTTTGAATAAGACCTTATTGATCATACGTAATTGTATGTACTCAAATAATTTATACGACACTATGTATAATCAAATATGCGGAGAAGAAGGATAGTATCTGTATAGGAACATTTTTTTGTCACGTTTTAGTACTTGAACTAATTTTTAAATAAAATATTTTGTTTAAATTTGTTAATAATTAATTTTATAAATTTGTTATGTGAAGAGCTTGTTACACCTCACGAAAAATGACTCAAGGCCTCAAGAAAAGAATTAACAACTCCCACTACAGAATAATAATATTTTAGTGAGGGTTATTTTCTTGATAATTACAAAAAATCCTTTAATATTCAATTTATTGGAGGGAATAATGTCCTCAATAAAATCCTTCTCGGTAAAGAGTGGGGCATAATGCCATTGGTAATTATCCCGGCGAATTTATGGAGCAGAGTTTTTTTCGGTAAATTACCTGACCCTCGTCTTAGATTCCCATTAGTAATACTGGGCAACGGCACATTAATATTACCTATAAAATAGGCTCTAATCCTCATAATAAAGATTACTCTTGGTCATTCTCTTCTCACTTCTCACTTCTCTCTAGTTTTATAACACGTTATCAGCACAATACCTCTAAAAAAAATTATGTATACATCAGTGTGCCAAAAAGTTGTGAATTTAAAAGAGATTTACACAATTGGCTAATATCACTAAGTTTGAGTTTGTTACACTTGATATATCTGGTAAGAACTATTTGTCATTGGCTCTTAATGCTGAGGTTCACCTGATCTTAAAGGGTTTGGGGAGACGATAAAGGAAGGAAATGAGAAATACTAGGAGGATCGTGTTAAAACACTAGTTTTCCTTCTTCATCATCTTCATGATAATTTGAAAGTTGAGTATCTCATAATCAAGAATCCACAATAACTTGAGAACAGTCTAACAGAGAGATTTGACCATCAGAGGATTGTAGTCCTCCCAAGAGCCCGATATGAAGAATGGATATAACTTCGATTACAGGATTTCATATCTGTAGGTGCTTATAATTTTGAGCTTTATCGAATAAGTTGTCAATTGATACTTTGTGGTAAAATTACTGATGAGGACTTGTTTGACAAAAAAATTATCCACATTCCATGTCTCGAATGTGTTCTTACAACAATAATATCGAGAGCGTAGTTTCAAAAATTATCGTGACCTTATAGCTTTGTTTGTTGGTTGTTGAGCAGAATAGTGAGTTTCTCCTAAAAATTCACGAACTACGACCCACTGGTTCCACTAGTCTTAAACTAATGTGACATTCAATCATGAAAATGGATATGGATGCAGTCGTGGATACAAACGTGGGCGTGGGTGTGGGCGCGATTTTGGACTTGGACGCAAACATGGTGAAATCACTGATAACAAAAAATACAAAGCATCAAATAATTATTCCCCACACAAAAAAGAAGAGTCATGTCATAAATGTGGCATGATTGGGCATTAGTCACGTACCTATCGTACCCAAAAATATCTCGTGGATCATTATTAAGAATCAATCAAGGGGAAAGTAAAAAATTGAGACTAATGTCATTAGTCATGACGGTCCGGTTGCTGCAACCTATTTGGATGTCTTCGATTTTTTTACTGACCCAAAAGGAGATATTGGGCACTTGATTGAGGCTGGTGTGCTAGACAACATTGATTGAATTACTTATTATTCATTCATTGTTGCTTTCAAATTATTTATGCTATGAAGTATTGTCATTTTTCTTTTGAGACATTTGTCCGTTTTGGAATCATTTTTTGACTTTTTTTATTTAATTATAATTATTTTCAACTTTAAAATTTATTTATTTATTTATTCTTTTCAGTTTTTTACAGAATTCCAAAAGATGAACTCTTGTGATATTTGCCTAACTGATAGTGCAACTACGCACACCATTCTACAAGAAAATAAGTATTTTCTCAAACTAATATTGGTAGAGGACAATGTTAATACTATATCAGGAGCATCATGTATCATTGAAAGTCTTAGAAGAGCTTGTATTATTTTACCAAGTAATATAAATTAACTATAAATATACATTTTACTCTAATAATCTAGAAGAAATTTTCTGAGTTTTAAGGATATCCGCTGCAATAGATACCAAATTGAGACAATACAAGAAGGTAGTAATGGCACCCTGGAAAACAACGATGTGTCGAATAATTAATAATTCGCATGGACATAATATACAGAACGAGAAGATTCTTTTAACAAATAAATTCCCATGTGATGCTTATGAGCAAGACAAGTTCGTCATTAGACCTTCTTACACGAAAGTTAATACTGAATCTCCATCTTTCTTGGAAAGAGTTCAAGGAGATATTTGTGGACTAATACATCCACCTTATGGATCATTTTGATACTTTGTGGTATTGATTGATATTTCTACTAGATGATCTCATGTATGCTTATATTCCACTAGAAATGCAAGATTTGTTAGACTACTTGCTCAAATAATAAAATTAAGATCTTAGTTCCCCGATTATCAATTAAGAAAATTCATCTTGATAGTGCTAACGAGTATCAATCTAAATCATTTAATAATTATTATATGGTCATTGGGATTGAGATGAACATTCAGTGCTCATGTCCATACCCAAAATAGTTTTGCAGCATCGTTTATTGAATGTCTTTAATTTATTGTTAGACCATTACCCATGAAGTAAAACCTCCCCACATCTGCTTGGGGTTATGTCATATCAGATGTTGCAACATTGACTCGTATTAGGTCGACGGCCAATCACCAACACTCCCCCATGTAACTTAGTTTTGGTCAAGAACCCGATGTTTCTCATTTATGAATTTCTGGTTGTTTTGCTCAAGTCCCAATTACACCCACACAACATATAAAAATGGGTCCACAACAAAGAATTGGAATATATGTTTGGATTTGATTCTCCTTCAATTATAAGGTACCTTGAGCCTTTAACATGAGACCTATTCATTGCACATTTTGCAGATTGTCATTTTAATGAAATGACATAACCAACACTAGGCAGGACAAAACTACATCTAGAAAAGCATAATGGTCTTTCTTGGAATGTAAGGTTATGTCACATTTTGGTCCGCGGAATAATAATGTGAACAAGAAGTTGAACAAACAACTCATTTCAAAAGATCTTAAATCAACTACCTGATACTTTTGTTTATAAAAGTAAAGTGACACAATCTTTCATACCCACTTCAAATGCACTAGCTAGAATTGATATCCACGTAAGAAAGGTAGCATCAGCGAATGAATCTAAAATACTTCAAAATACAGTCGACCGGTTGGTTCCAAAGATTTTGTACGCTAAAAGAGAAAGGTGCGAGATATGTACCAAACAATGACGAAAGTTATTGATCAATCACATGAAACTAATGTAGTTTCTGAAGAACTATGAGTGTTTGAAAATAGTGAGATCATAATTTATTGTTTATCTTCTTATAAACTATTGGAGAGATAAATTATCATCATGGGTGATATATTTGCCTTTGATATAGCTCTTGAAATATCAAATTAGGATCCTGAACCACAGTTCATTGGAGACTGCTAAAATAGAAATGATCGACCAGAATGGAAAGAAGCTATATAAGCTTAATTGAAATCCTTGGAAAAATGGAAAGTGGTTGGACCTATAACTCAAATCCCAAAAAATTTTATTCCCATGGGATACAAATGGGTCATTGTGAGAAAGAGAAATGAAAAGAATGAAATAATGAGATATAAAGCCCGACTCATAGTACAAGATTTTTCTGAAAGACCACGAATCGAACATACTCTCCAGTAATGGGCACAGTTACTTTTAGATTTTTGATTAATTCAGTTGTGTCACAAAGGCTTGATATGCGCCTCATGGACGTAGTTACTGCATATCTATATGGTTCACTAGGCAATTGCATATACATGAAAATGTCCAAAGGAGTTAAATTGATAGAAGCAAGTAATCCATACCCCAAAAGCATGTTTTCAATTAAACTATTAAGATCGTTGTATGGGATAGAACAATTTGGACGAATGTGGTATAATAAACTTAGCGAATATATACAGAAAGAAGGATATAATAATGATGATATTTATCCTTGTGTTTTCATAAAGAAAATAATTAATGGGTTTGCAATTATAGCAGTTTATGTTGATGATTTAAATTTAACTGGGGCTTTTGAAGGTCTCAATAAAACTTTCGAATACTTGAAAAATGAATTTAAGATGAAAGGTTTGGGGAAAAACTTTGTCTAGTTTTTCAAATCGAGCGTGTGGAGGATTATTTGTTCACCAATCTTCGTATGCAATATAAGTGTTAAAATATTTTTACATGGATGAAGCACACCCACTAACATCACCAATGGTCGATAGAAAACTTGAAGTAATTAAGATCATGTTCGACCAATTAAAAATGGCGAAGAGATATTTGGTCCTGAAGTACTATATCTTAGTGCAATTGGTGCATTAACTTATCTTGATAATTCTATTAGACCAGACATAGTTTTTATGTAAAATCTCATTGCAAGATATAGCTTTGCACTCACTTTAAGATATTTGAATAGTGTTAAGTACATTCTACGTTATCTACCAAGCACCATCGACCTTGAATTATATTATTTCAAAAAATTTGGAAATTCTTTAGTGGGATACATAGATGCAGGTTATCTCTTAGATTTACATAAAGCTAAGTCACAAACAAGATGTGTATTTACATATGGAGGAACTGATATATTTTGTAGATATTTGAATTAACTTTAACAACAACATCTGCAAATCATTCTGAACTCATTGGAATCTATGAAACTAGTCAAGAATGTGTATGGTTGAGAAATATGATACATCACATCTAAGAGTCATGTGATTTAGCTTCGATAAAGAATAAACTGATTGTGTTATATGAATACAATGCAGCGTGTATCACACAACTCAAAGAAAGCTATATGAAAGGTGACAAGACAAAACAACTATCTCAAAAGTCCTTCTACACACATGATCTTCAAAAGAGTGGAGACCTTGATATCCAACAAAGTCGCTCATGTGATAACTATCGGACTTATTCACGAAGGTATTTCTAACATCATCATTTAGAAGATCGGTACATAATATTGGCATGCGTTGACTCAAAGATCTACAGTGTACTCTTTTTTCTTCGGCCAGGTTTTGTCTCATTGAATTATTCTGGCAAGGTTTTAACGAGACAACATTTTTAAGGTCATTCAGGGGAGAGTGTTATAATTAGTTATATGTAATAATTATATATTATGTGAATAACCTTTATCACATAAATCCTAATTTTATACCTATAGGCTCTAATCGTCATAGTAAAGATTACACTTGATCATTCTCTTATCTCTTCTTTCTAGTTTCATAACAAGAACTTATGAGTTCTTGATAAAGTTGTTGTGTAAAATGATTGTGGTTAAAAGATTTACCAATAATATCTAAAATTATTGATAAATACATGTAGTATTTCTATCAACGCATTGCAAAATTGTTAGAGATTTGTCGGTTGTTGGCTGGTATAAGTTGAGAAAACATATTTATACTATATATTTGAATTTCGGAAAATTCGAAGGTACCTTTATTGTTTTTAAATGTACCATTCCTTTAATTTTAAAACCAATAAACCTTTTTCACATCATGTAGTTTCGATAGGTTTAGATATATACTAATTTTTCCCATTAAGAGTTTCACATCATGATGTAGCAAGTTATATTACAGGAAAGTTCTGTGTTACGTTAATGTACTTATTGCCCTTGTATTGCAATCTATTAATTTGCCCTCTATTTAAAACTTTAAATGATCTAATGGTTACTAATTCTTATTATGTATATTACTTTACCAAATCTAATGGTCAATGTTGATCTTTAATATAAGGGTATAGACTAAGTCGGGGAATTGTACTTAATGGCACTATAGAAGGTGTATATTATAGGTAATTGTTAAATGTGACAAAATCATTTTTGTTGGTAAATGATAAGTTTTTATTAGTATTTGAAGTTTTTATTTAGTGTTATCAACTAGCACTACAAAAAAAATCGAAAAAATCGACGGAAATTACCGACGGGCAGCAACCCGTCGGTAAAAGGTCGACATTACTGACGGCTTTCCCGACAACAAATATTGTCGACAGACTCCCAACGGACACCTATCGTCGGTTGTTTAAAATTAGGGCTAATTAGTTTTTGTTTAATGTATGTTATTGTGTTTAGTTTGTGTGTGTGTGTGTATATATATATATATATATATATATATATATATATATAATATATATAATATATATATATATATATATATATTATGATTAATTGATATTGTGATTGGTTGGGTAGACGTCAGGATGACGTGGTGTACGGCGCCTTCTGGGAGGTTTCGTCCCTCCAATAATGGTTTTCAATTTTTTTTTATAAAAATGATTGTGGTTTTAAAAAAATTTATATTGTTGGGTATGATGGTTTTGAAATGAAATATGGTGATCGTTATGCGGATGTTATATTTAATAAACATAACATCTGCATACCAATCACCACATATATTGTGGTTTGTTGATATTGTATACATGTGATTGATTGGTTGATATTGTTGACAGATATTGTCGTTTTTAAATTTTGTATGCTTAATATAGTAAGAACAATAGGGAGTTCAATTAAACTTTGTTGTTTAATTTGATTTAGTATATAGTATGTAGTTTGATACTAAAGTTTGGATTGTTTCCTTTTACAATAAGTACCTTAGACCCATTTGGAATTTAGTATCAAATAAAGAGTTTGCTCAAAGACAAAATAAAATTAATAATAACGATATAACCAAAAGTAAATTTATTAATAATAATATAACCTAATTAATAATAATAATAATAATACTTCCGCTGTGCGAATTTCCTGAGAGACGAAGTCATATGAACCAAATTAATAATAATTATTATAATAATAATAATGATGATGATGATAATAATTTAACCAATAACCAACAATTTAACATACTTAAGTAAAATATAATCAAACCTCCAATAAATCATAATAATTCTCCTAAATTATTCGTTTTCACATACCAAAAAAATAAATAATAATAACGGTATAACAAAAATAAAATTAATAATAATAATAATAATAATATAACCAAAAATAATAATTTAACATACTTAATTAAAATATAATCTAACCTCCAATAATTCATAAAAATTCTCCTAAATTCTTTGTTTTCACATACCTAAAATATAAAATTAATAATAACGGTACAACACAAAATAAAATTATTAATAATAATAATATAACTAAATTAATATTTACCCTATAACTTTATTAGACATGGCAAATTCCTCAATCATCATAGTAGCATCTGATTTCTCGTGATTTAAGTTCTCGATCTCTAAGCTCATTTTCACAATCATAGTATCCTGTTTTTGGCGCTTGATCAGTTACCCGAGCATCGAACTGATAGTTAATTTCATTATTAATTAGAAATTCATAAATATAAAAAATTAAATTTAATAACAAATCTAGCATTTGGCACACGATTGGGAAATCTAATCATAACAATTTCATGAGTTTTATCCTGAATTTTCTTTTGGTGTTGAAAAGATGGGGCGAAGTGGAAATATGGGTATATTGGTTCTTTTGTTGGACTTCTTATATGATTAGTAGTGATTGTTGTCCCTAGTTCTTTAGTTTTCTTTATATAATCTTTTCTTATGATTATACTTCAACTAACTTATCAGACTCTAATTATTTCTTCGGCCTCAACTTATCGATGATTTTATTAGCCTCATTCAATAATTTCTCTATCGTCTTTTTAAAAACACTTTTTTTAAACTGAAATATGTAAAAGGTAAACTGAGATTCTTTTAAAAATACTATCGAGGAATGACTGACTGGGGCTAATAAAATTATCAATGACTTGAGGCCGAATAAATAAATAGAGTCTGATAAGTTAGCTTGAAATGTAATCTTAAGAAATGATTATATAAAGAAAACTAGAGAACTAGGGACAACACTCACTACTAATCATGTAAGAAGTCCAACAAAATAATCAATATACTCATATTTCCACTTAACCCCAGCTTTCGACACCAAAAAAGATTGTAGGATGAAATTCATGAAATTTTTATGATCGGATTTTTCAATCATGTGACAAATGCTAGATTTGTTATTAAATTTAATTTTTCATATTTATGAATTTCTAATTAATAATGAAATTAACTATCCGTTCGATGCTCGGGTAACTGATCAAGCGCCAAATATAGGATATTGTGATTGTGAAAATGAGCTTAGAAATCGAGAATATGAATTACGAAAAAATCGGATGTTGCTAAGACGATTGAGGAACTGGCTGTGTTTGATAAAATTATTCACATTTTTCGACGGACCGAAAATCCGTTGCTAAAATTAATTTTTATTTTATTTATCTAGATAATTACCGACGGACAAGATTCCGTCGGTTTATTCAAAAAGATTAAGAATCTCGATGGCATCTTACCAGCGGCTGTACCCGTCAGAAATCTTGTCGGTATTTGCCGACGGCTTCATAATCCGTCGGCTTTTGAAATTACCGACGAAGGATTCGCGACGCCGTAGATCCGTTGATAAGCCATCGGTAAGTGGGTTACCAACGGCTTACCGTCAGATTTAGCCGTCGGCAATCTCAGTTTTTTTTGGTAGTGTAGGGGTGTGTATGGTGCAGTTTGGGCGGTTTTCCTATTAATTTTTAACCGAAATGTTAATTGCGGTTATGTTAAAATTTGAAGTTTTTATTATGGTTCTTCGAATGAAATTAAGTATGCAATTTTGAACGACTTCAGACGATTTAGCGGTATCATTTTTTCCGTTAAATTTATAACTATCACGACTTTTTATTGATATAAAATATTAAAAAACTCTGTTATTGAAATGATGATTTTGCAAATAAATGCATTTTGCACTATTTTTTTTAACTCAATTATATTCAAATCATGATACATTTTTTATAATACCTTAATTGCAAATATGATGTATTTTTCGCAACACTTTTTTTATTAATAAATATGTAAAATACAATTTATCTGAAGTTCTAAATTTATTTACTTACACGATAATTGATTTTTAATGCATTCGTTTCTATTCATTCAACTATATAAAGAAATAAGAAAAATAATATACACAAATATTACAATTATATAAATGCGGTTCGGTGCGATTTCGGTAGTGCGGTTTGCTTTCAAAACAAAAAATTGTACTAAGCAAGCGGTACGATTTGATCCAATAAATTTTTATCGCGATTTTAATAAAAACTCACTATAAATGATGTGGTATGGTACGTTGCGTGCGGTTAAGGCGATTTTTTAAAATTTATGTTTACCCCTATTATCAACTATTCAAATGCTTTTAAAAAATATAAAATGCTTCTAAGAATCTAATAAAGAAGTCGATCCTTAATTGTGTTGGAAATTGGATTAATTCTAATTAAATGGTACAACGATAATTCATGTTGATGAATTGTATAGGATTATTCTACGTGTCGTGTAGATAATCGTAGCATTTTGAATTTCTCAAATCCATTTATTGGTGAGTGAGAAATGGTGTTTGCAAGTTGAATAGGTGCTTTTATGCCTTTTCGTTTATCCCACATTGATAGTTATTCAATGTGGAAGGGAGTTTAAAAGTGTTTAACTTTTAATGATTGGACATCAAGTGGGCCAACGGGTATTGTGGGCTTTGTGTAAACGAAACTCACGCGGGCTCTTGGACTTGGGTTCGTCAGTCCGCCTTCGGCGAAGCCAATGGCGGAGCCGAGCGGATCCGAGCCCGAGCCCGAGCCCGGTCCCGGACCTCAGACCTCGGGCCTGGGCCTGGGACTTGGGACTTGGGTCTTGGGTCTTGGGCAATTGGTACGAATTGGGCAATTAGCCACGTGCGGTTTGACCCCTGGTCTTTCTCAAACGCCTGAGAATACAAACACTCCTGGCCGTTTCGTAACGGCTGGCACCTAACCAGTCAATTGTTTCCAAACATTTGAATTCAAACGGGCAATGTATATGCACGATGAACCAGTCCAGGTTCAT
>BMAC01000176.1:963463-965963 GCA_014905375.1 Phtheirospermum japonicum
AACCCAAGTGGAGAACACTGGAAAGCGCTTGTGAGAGTTTTGAGATACTTAAAGTATACTCTAAACTTTGGGCTACATTTTGGAAGACACCCCATGGTACTTGAAGGTTACTGTGATGCAAACTGGATATCCGACACAAAGGACTCTTTGTCTACAAGTGGATATGTGTTTGTAATAGGGGGAGGAGCTGTTTCTTGGAGATCCACTAAACAGACATGTATAGCCCGATCCACCATGGAATCTGAGTTCATCGCTTTGGACAAAGCGGGTGAAGAAGCAGAAAGGCTTCGTAACTTTTTAGAAGATATTCCATGTTGGGAGAAACCCGTGCCACCTGTTATACTTCACTGCGATAGTCAAGCTGCTATTGGGAGGGCAAGAAGTGGTTTGTATAACGACAAGTCTCGACATATTCGTCGGAGACACAACACCGTGAGACATCTGTTATCGAGTGAGATTATCTCCGTTGACTACGTAAGGTCGATAGATAATCTAGCGGATCCATTCACTAAGAACATAACTCGAGATCAGATGTACAAGTTGCTAGAAGGAATGGGAGTGAAATCCACATCTTAAAGATGATTGTAGTGGAAACCCAACCATGATGAGTGGAGATCCCACAAACTTGGTTCAATGGGTAAACTAAACTACAAGAGTCTGGGTAAGTAAAACTCTACGAACCTATTCCTTAACGCAAAAGTAGAGTTTATAATCTGTCACGTGGTGAGGTTAAATCTCTGATTTTTAATGATTCTTGTGCAGGTCTTTGACTTCAGCATGACATAATGCTGATTTGAAAAATCACCTATGTAAGCGAGAAGTGAGGGCCACTTCTACTGAAGCTTATGAATCCAAAGAAGTTGTCCATGGCCAGAAACGGACACAAACGTGAGAACGGAAGAATATTGAGACCTTAGTGGGTTGGTACTATTGTTTAGTATACACAAAGGGGAATAGTTCAAGAATTATGTTCACTAATTCGCCGGTATGCTCGGTAGTATTAACTAAGGAGGGTTCAAGGCCACAAGCCACCTATCCCTATTCTCTATTGTCTCTTAAGGACTGAGTTATGTATTTGCATTCATGCATGACGTTTTGGAGTTTCTCACTCATGTGGGGGATTGTTGGAAATTGGATTAATTCTAATTAAATGGTACAGCGATAATTCATGTTGATGAATTGTATAGGATTATTCTACGTGTCGTGTAGATAATCGTAGCATTTTGAATTTCTCAAATCCATTTATTGGTGAGTGAGAAATGGTGTTTGGAAGTTGAATAGGTGCTTTTATGCCTTTTCGTTTATCACACATTGATAGTTATTCAATGTCGAAGGGAGTTTAAAAGTGTTTAATTTTTAATGATTGGACATCAAGTGGGCCAACGGGTATTGTGGGCTTTGTGTAAACGAAACTCACGCGGGCTCTTGGACTTGGGTTCGTCAGTCCGCCTTCGGCGAAGCCAATGGCGGAGCCGAGCGGATCCGAGCCCGAGCCCGAGCCCGGTCCCGGACCTCAGACCTCGGGCCTGGGCCTGGGACTTGGGACTTGGGTCTTGGGTCTTGGGCAATTGGTACGAATTGGGCAATTAGCCACGTGCGGTTTGACCCCTGGTCTTTCTCAAACGCCTGAGAATACAAACACTCCTGGCCGTTTCGTAACGGCTGGCACCTAACCAGTCAATTGTTTCCAAACATTTGAATTCAAACGGGCAATGTATATGCACGATGAACCAGTCCAGGTTCATGCTGCTATACCTGACTGTTTGAATGGCATTATGACGCATTTAAGAACGTCATAATTGGCAGCTGTAACCCCTGGTTTGAACCCTATATAAGGGTGAGAAGCTGCAGTTCGTTTTCACTTTCCATACGCATAAAACACCTGAACAACTGGAACAGCATACATACATACTCATATTCAGCATATCAATTCATAGCTCAATTCGTTTTCTTTCAGTTCGCCGGAACTCTGATATTTACGGTGTTGTAATATCATAGACGAAGTCGTTTCATCTTTGGAGACGAATAGCCAAAATCGAAGAGTACTGCCGGGGCTATTTCGTTTTGCGGATAGAGATTAATTCTCGACTCGACTTGACATTATTTATTTTTTGTTTTTCTATTTTTTTTTCCAGTTTTGTGTTCGGATTATTGTAAGAGAGATAACAAATTGTTTTTATTATTTTTGTAGAAAAATAACTTAAACTTGAAATTTGGTTATATGAATGTAGTCATATATTTGGGATTTGGACTTTTGTGTCATTCACATCGTCTTCTTTATTACTTTGATTTTTTTCTTTTTACCAAAACTTTCAACACTATATAGCACTTTTTTTTTCTATAAATATCATTAAGCTGGTATTTAATATTACCAACTATATCGGTATAGTATATCACTATTTTCAAATAATATTACTATTGTGGTACTGGGACCGCAAGCCCACATCTCACGTAAGTCATCCTAATCAATTATCATATCAAACCCAAAATGAAACTTCAT
>BMAC01000176.1:970963-981055 GCA_014905375.1 Phtheirospermum japonicum
TATTTATGCATCATCAGAGCTTTGTCCCAAATAATGAGTTGCGGATGCACCATTAATTTTGCAAGTGAAGCTCCAATAAAGATCGAACATGATGAATCTTGGTGGAGATTAAAAAGAGTTTTAAATCTAAGATGCTTAGTTCTTCCTTTTGAAAGAAGAAGAGAAGTTATGCCGCTAGATGTTACATTCAAAATAATTCCACCATTAGATCTAACTACCACAGAAATCTTCATCTATAAAGGTATTTTACGGTCCCTCCATATCTATAGACTAAAAATACTCCACCCTTGGTCGAATGTACTACATCCATGACTTTATCATAAACATGGTGTTGATCGACATTCAAATTATCAACCAATTTACCATGTTCTTCAATGAGTACCGCATGATCGTACAACAATTTTTCAGCAATATATTTATTGTGATACATACTGGAATCGATGACTTTTTAAATTTGCATGAAAGGAAAATTCTTTAAACTATTTCACATACTCTGCATTAAATTGTCAACTTCAAGTAAAGTAAGTTTCTAAATTTCAGCATCACTCATTTGTAAATATTTAAAAAGAAAAAGTGCATTAAAAAATAAAATTAAAAATATTGGTATAAAAGTAATATAATAGAAAATAACTAATAGTTTATAGATGATAAAAACAAATATCAATAATTGTCACCTTTAGATTTTTCTCAACTTTTGTTGATTGTATAAGATAGCATCTGATAAATCTCTCAATATTTCTCCCACGCTTTTGGGGACGTACTAAAGAATTTAATGCAAGTAAGGTTGCGAATAAAGATCTCACCGAATATGTTGATCCCCATTCACTTACTTCTTATATACCATCAATATGTTCTCTATCATCTAACAACAACCACAGAGAATAGCATGCATTGCGATATATATCGCATTGCGTGCCATTAACTTTTTTATATCTTCGTGACATTCGACTCCTCAAATTACATTTAGGAGACAACAAGAATAATAGTTATCACCTGATCCTGGCATAATATAATAAATTCGTACTAATGAGAAAAAATCTAGATGCTTAGGTGTTCATTCTTTTTTTATTGAGTTCCGAACAAAGTTCTGAGAAAACTCAACATATGTCAAACTCCGTGTTTTCGGATATTTCTTATTCGCCTCAAACCAACCTAAAAACATGTTATTATGCAACTCGTTGTCTTCCCCATAAGAAAATAGCTATAGATATTATAGACTAAGGTAAGAAGGATACAACTTGTTGATACGTTTCAAATTATCAAATCTCATTTCCACGGCAATATCCTTGTTACCACTTTGAGAGTCATGATCAACAATAACTAATAGAGAAATCTCATCCTTTTTTGGAAGATTGTGCGTCCTTTCATATTTGACTCTTCTCCTTAGTAGACGCGATTTTACTTCAGCAACACCATCCTCTTCAAACATTTGTTTGTCCATTCTAAACGACTTAACCAAATTATTTTCACTATCCAGCATGGATTATAGTTCTGCTACAAAGTCGATGTGAAGAGGATTTTCGTCATTGTTGCTTATGCACTGTGAGCAAATAATAGTTTAAGTATACTAAATAAAATATAAATATTCCAATGAAGTTGAAGTGATTGATATGTAAAACGTAAATGCATACCTAACAGAATTAACTCGATTCTGAACTTTGATAGAAATTAAGTATGACATGAATGCTTTCAAATTACCGTCTTTAGCAACATTTGATTTCAAAGGTGGTATTTTCCTTTTTGGTTTTGGGATTAGTTGATCTTTTTTCAAATGTAATTATAATTATTTTGCGCGGTTTATGAGATAGTAACAAAATATATTATTTTATCATATCAATTCAACTAAAAAATTAATGAAGCGTAATAATATTTGATAAATAACATATTGATAGCCAATAAAACTAATACTAAATTATATTATATTGCGCATTTTTGTATACTTTGATTAAAAAATGTTCGTACACCCAAAGATAAATATTTAATACAACGAAAATGTACATTTTTATGATTGGTCGTACTACTATCATTATCTATTCATCTATCATAACAGAGATGAACTTTTATCATAACAAGGATGAACATTTTTATCACATGGAATATTTTTATGCGTATTATTTGTTCATAATTGCACAATGTGTTGGGGAATTTATTCTTGGCAATAATTCCTATTTTGTTATTTGCCTTTCTTGGGCACAAAATAAGTTAGGGAACTAGATTTAGGAATATATTGTGTTTCCTAGTTTATGTTTAAAACTTTATTAGTTCCCTAGATTGTGTTTAGGATTTGGTTTGTCTTGTTTACCAAGTTAGTTTTGGCCAGCATGTTTTTGACACTATTTCTAAGTTTGTCACCACGAAGTCTGTGGCCTCGTTGTGTTTTCCATCTTTGATTTTCAGCTTGCTCAAGAACCAAGGGTTGACGCTTCGTCCCGATGATGTGCTCACGGGTGAAGCTGGCTGGTTTGCTTTGAGAGATCAGCATGTTACCGGTGCCAGGGTCATTGATCTTCCTTGGCAGGAGCCGCTTCACGCCGATGTTGGTAGTGGTGTTGGGACGGCCGATCCCAACATGGTCCACATTTCTGCACAGTTCCTTCGTGCCCATATGGCTTCCATTGATTTGCAGATGACTCAGCTGAAGGCTCTTCGTAGCTCTCTCTTGAAGGCCCTTTCGCTTTCTGGTCAAAAAGGGGGAGAAGATGACGCTGCTGAAGATGTTGCTGATGTTGCTGAAGATGCTGAAGATGTTGCTGCTGATGATGCTGCTGGAGATGATGTTGCTACCGAAGCTTTGGCTAGTCTTGCTCAGGAAAAGCGAAGGAAGCGAATTCGTGCTCGCGATAAGGCTTTGAGGAGAATAATGAGAATGCAGAAGAGGAAGAGGAAGGAAAGGGGTGAAGGAACTTCGACATCCCCTCGTCGTTCGAAGAGGGTTCGAAGTCATTAAGTTCATTTTGATTTGTTAAGTTTTTGAACAATGTTGATATGTACTCTTGGTTTGGCTTTTAACAACATTGGGTATTTTGTTTAGGGGGAGTTTTCTATCTTAGGGGGAGTTAGTATTTTATTTTATTTTATGTTTGCGTCGTAGTGTTTTATCCAGAAAGGCAAAAGGGAGAGATTGTTGAGGAATTTATTCTTGGCAATAATTCCTATTTTGTTATTTGCCTTTCTTGGGTACAAAATAATTTAGAAAACTAGATTTAGGAATATATTGTGTTTCTTAGTTTATGTTTAAGACTTTATTAGTTTCCTAAATTGTGTTTAGGATTTGTTTTGTCTTGTTTACCAAGTTTAGGATTTTAGAATTGTCTATTTAAGACAATAGAATCCTAAAACTTCAGACTATCTTTTACGCACGGGATATTGAAAGACGACGCACAGCAACGCACGACTCACGGCAAGGACTGAAGAACACGAAGACTACTTGGAGCCATTGATCGAGAGCGACAGGCTATTTGAAGTTGCGTGACCAACGGAGAAGAGCTTGTTCAACCTAGGCGACAAATATTTAGTATCATGTGTTTTGATACTTTAGTTTTCATATATTACTTAATGTTTTTGTATTGATCGAACAATAAGAAAGTAATATAGTTTTCGGATTTGTACACCCAAGTTCACAAGTACTTTTACTTGTGAACTGAATTTATTTAAACCGTGTTCTTAATTTTATTTTCCGCTGCATATTATTATTTTACTCTGGTCGATGTTGTTAACCAGTATTGTTAAACATTGATAACAACATCGTAAATTTGAGACTTATTTTTTAAAAAACCATAGACCTTCACATTTTACACAATGTATCATAATAAAAATGAAAATATATCACAACAAATATAAAAACTTATTTTGACGTGAACATTTATCACATTTAAAATGTACTTTTCATTCGATGTATAGTACAGTGTACACCTGGGTGTACATAATAATTTGCCACATAGCATAGTGTATATATATTAGTAAAAGAAAAAAAAAATCATCATTTTTAATTTCAATTATCTTTGAAACAACATATATTGAAATGTAAGTGTTATATAAATTCACCAAATAATGAATTAAATCACATTTATGAAAAATTTGGTAAAAACTTACAACGAATTGGCGGTATATTTATACATATGGAGTATTTTGTCCTTAAGAATAATTCACAAAGAATATCTTTGTTTTTATCGATTTAGTCGATGTGAACATACATAGTGGAATGTACGCACTTGTCTGTTTTGAAAACTTTAAGCTGACATATTTTCTAATTTTGGAAAGTTTGTGTTTTTTTAATTCTGATTCAAGATATTAATTTCATTTACTTATTTATATGTGGGTTTGTATATTTAGTAGAAGGCAATCGGTTTGATTTGTGCAAATCGTCTTATGATAGCTTGCACGAGTAGGTACCCCCTCATGACCCATCGAGTAATATTAAAGAAGATGTGAGTTAGATTTAGATCATGAGTCGTTGAATATGTTTTGACTTTAAACTTTCACATTTAACTTGTAATGCTTGAATATGTTAGCCTATACTTTTGGTGATTTTTATTTCAATATTTTTGAACTTATTAATTATATTGGTGTTGGTTTTGTTATTTGAATTGTTGTTAATTTTGTTAAATATTACTAGTATTTGGTATTGTGTTGGTATTGTTTGCAACAAAAAGGGAATATATATATTTTTATAATGTAGCGATCGAATTATGACGGAATAAATGAAAAAATAAATGAAGATTATATAGTGACGAAATCGTGACGGATATATGTTCTGTCACTATCTGTCAATATTCTATTGCTATCTCGCGACAGAAATGTTTGCTGACAACGTCATTCCATCGTAATTCTGTCACGAATACCTTTGAGTTCCATCGCAATTCCGTTAAAATTAGTGACAAAAATAATAATCTATCAGCAAACTTTTAGCGACTATAGGAGTTTTGCGATAGAATTTTCTGTTGCTATTTTGTCGCTATTCTGTCACCAAATACTTTTAGTGACCGAATTCCCTGTCGCTAAATTGAAGTTTTCTTGTAGTGTTGCTTCAACTAATTGATTTCAAGTTCTTGAAGCATAAACTTCAACAAAATAAGTTCTTCTTGCATGCACCGTCCAAGTCCAAGGAGTAATAAATGGTTTTCAAATTCTTTTGTGTATCCTTTTCAAGTGTTTGTACGTTACGAAATGTAATATTTTTAAGGGTCGATTTCCATATAGACCATTAGTGAAATATTTTTTCCCAAATAGGCAAATGAAATCTCAACTTCCCACTTAATCCAAAATATCATATAAGAGTACTAAATTACCCTTTCTAACTATTTTATTTTGTTCTTCAAAAATGCAGAACTACTCGTGTAAATTCAGAACTACTCATGTCAATTTAGAACTACTCGTGTAAATTCAGAACTACTTGTGTAAATTTCAAAACTACACATGTAAATTTAGAACTACGCGTGTAAATTTCAAAACTATTCTTCAAAAATTCAGATTACTCGTGTAAATTTCAAAAGTATTCTTAAAAAATTCAGAAATACTCGTGTAAATTTAAAACCTACTCGAAAAAATTTAAACTACTCTACCAAAATTCACAAAATCAATGAAATCCCATACTACATCATTTTTCTCCATACTACCCCTTTAAATTTTATTCTAACTTTAAAAAATCCATACCACACCTACTAAATTCCATACTACATCTATTAAATTTTCACACACCAAATTTGATTTTTTATGACAAAGCTCATAGTTTAATCTTTCCATACGGAAGCATATAGCTATTTATCATGTTAATGCGGTTGTGGAGGATGGAGGGCTTGACGAGCTTTTAAGAATGAATTATACGACGATTCTGAAGAGGGGGTTTGTTCTACAGCTGTAGAGGGTGTGCTGGTACGATTCATAAATTTCTCTATTTTTTTATTCTATTATTATTATTATTATTATTATTATTATTATTATTATTATTATTATTTTATTTAGTCAGCGTAATAACTGCAAACATAGTTATCGTCTTATTGCAAATTTATTTCATGAGATTAGATTCTGCTCTGATTGAAATTAATTATTTAAACATGACAAAAAAACTAGTTAAATAAATTTAAAACAAAATATGATTTTATTTTATATTATGGAATTACGTGGATAATAATATATTTTAATGGAATTCATTGAATGTTTCAAACATAATATCATGAATTCTTATAAATTTTTATCATAATTTTATAGAGTAAAAATTAAAATGTTACAATTTTTTCTTATTAAAATACAACTTAACTAAAAAATACATAATATAATTTTACATTATTTCCCTTTTATTTTGAAAAGTAAACAAATAATATTAAAATTATTGAAAAAGTCATTATTTTTAAAATTTTTATTAACTCTAAATTTATAAATTTATTAATATTGAACTTTTCTCTTATTTTATTTTTATTACAAGACGAATGTTATATCTTCCTACTCAATAATTAGAGAAAATAATTTTTAAAAACAAATAAGTTATGATGATAAGAAATATAGAGTTTAACATTGTCTTTTTTTTTTTAATAGAATATCATTTCATAACTTTAAAAATTAAAATAAACAAAATTAATAATAAATTTTTTATACTTTATGTGCAAGTATGATATGAGATTAATGCAGTCATTCTCATATAATATTATATTAAAATATGATGATTTCTAAAAATCGTGAGAAGAAATAAATATTTTGTTGTTCATTTGTGATTTATAATAATTTCACAAATAATTATAGATTGATTTTTTCTCAAGAATTAGAAAAAAAGAAAAATAAAGTGAATAATTTTTTTAATAGAGTGATAAAATATTATCTTTATATATCTATATATCTATATATCTATATATATAGATAGATAGATAGATAGATAGAAATTATCTAAATTTTAAAATGGAAAAAATGTGAGTTCCATAAGATTTTAAGGGTATGAGGCAAGAATTTGGTAGAAACTGTGTAAGTGTGTTTTTAATATATATATATTTTTATCATATTATTAATATATATTTTTATAATAATTTTAATATATATTTTTAAATTTGTGTAACGAATTTTAAATTATTACTTGAATCGTATTATTATCTTTGAACTTCTATTTTTTTAATATATATTTTTATCGTATTTTATATTTATCAATTGATGAATGTGAATTCGAATAATAAGAATAATAAATATATTTATCTTCATACTGATTAAAGAGAAAAAATCGGACTATAGCGCTAAAAACTTATATTTCGACATTGTTTCTTATAAAACAAAATGGACGATCACAATCTTAATATATCAGTATACTTTATGCATTAATATATTATTATAATGTATTGTATTATATTGTTATTTCCATTTATTTCCTTCATAATTGCGAAAATATCGCGAGTCAAAAAAGTAATTTAAGTTTTTTCTCATTTAAATATCATAACACGCGCGCGCGTGTGCGCACACACACACAATATATATATGTATATATATATATCATCTTGTCCACTGATTTTTTTCGATTAGGTAGATAATGGGTTCGAATGACACCAAAGTATCAGAATTTTTTTGAAACTAACGAAGCGTGAGAAACAGACACATAGAATAGAAGGATTTTGCATTAATATATATCGGTGATAATTTTATATTTTCATATTTAGATTGGGTTAATTACTAATATTTTGATTATTACAATTAGCTCACAATTTTGACATATATAAAATATTTGGAATTTGAAAAGTAAGATTATATAACTTCTATTATAAATACAACCTATTTAATTATTCTTATAATTAAGTTTTTTTTATAATTAAAATTATTTCATATGTCATTTGTCATTTAATTAAGATAAATAATTTATATTTTCTTTTGTAATTGTTTATGATTTATTTATATTATAATAAAAGCAATAAAAAAAATTAGTGAAATATGTAAAATATAATAAAAAATATTAAATTAAATAAAGTATAATAAAAATCAGATCATGTAAGTATTAGGAATAGCTACTCGTGGCTATTTTGGTGTGAGAAGATATATGGTGGTGGCTACGGCAACCGACGGTAGTAAAATCTCTTACGATTAGGTGGTTTTCGGGCCGCAAGCTTAAGTTCTTGTCCTAAAGTTGAGTCAGATGCCTGCGAGCCAACTTCTTTAAGAGCAGTTCTTCTGTGTGACCATCACACATATTACTATTCGTGTGATGGGTTTATTTTTTCCTTTAATACTGTCACTTTTGAGAAATATACGCTACTTTACATATTAATCAAGTATTTAAGTAAGTTAAAGATAATAAAATCACATTTTTATTTAATATTATCACTTTGACTCTAAAATTGTTACTTACATTTTAAATAAAAATTAACACACTAAAAAAAATAATGGATTAAATATATCCTCGGTAATACCAAAGAATTTACCAGGATTAATTTTTATCAAGAACAATATCGAAGGATTAAACCTTTGGTAATAGTACCCTCGTTAAATTCTTCGATAAATCGACGACAACGCTTGCCACTATTATCGAAAGCAATACTAAATGATTTTCGAGGGAATTTATACCGAGTACAATATCCCCTCGATAATATTGACGAGATACCGAGGGCATTTGACGCCCTCGGCCAATATATAATTTAAAAAAAAATATTACCAATGGCAATTAATGCCCTAGAAGATTTTTGAGAATAGAAAAATATATAAATACCCCCAAGGGCATGAAATGTCGGCGGTAGAAAATAGAAAAAATAATAAAAACTTCCGACGTCATTTAATTCCCTCAGAGTAATACCGAAGGGACACATGCCTCCTACCATCCCCGCCGACCTCCAGCAGCTGCCACCACCACCTCCAATTGCCGACCTCCACCTCCACCTCCACCGCTACTCCACCACCGCCCTAACCTCCGGCTGCTGCCGCATGCCCCATCCTCCACTAGCCACAGCTTGCCAGATTAAATGAGGTACTCTGCCAATTTTTGTATTTTTCTTCTTTTTTGTATATTTAGGGATTTGAGTTTGAGATTAGGTTTGTTGTGTAATTAAAATAAATTAGAGGTTAATTATGTAATTATAATTAAATTAGGGATTAATTACATAATTACTATTAAATTAGGGGTTATTTATGTAATTATAATTAAATTATGAGTTAATTATGTAATAATGACTCAACTAGGAGTTATTTATGTAATTATGGCTTATTGAGGGGTAAATTGTGTAATTATGATACAATTAGGGGTTAATTATATAATTTGAATTAAATTATGAATTAGTTATCTAATTAGAATTAAATTATGAATTAATTACCTAATTAGGATTAAACTAGGGTTTGTCGTTTACTTATATAATCCGGACTCACTTAGGGATAAATTAAGCAATTATTATTAAAATGGTGGGTTAATTACAAAGGACAAAAAAATGATTTCGTCCAAAAATCTATAAAACACTTCAATTCAATTTGGCTATTGTTTTGAGATTTCATCTCTTTCAAAGGAAAAAATTGTTTTCGTCCCAAAAATCTACAAAAACACTTCAATCAATATAGGTTCGTTCGTCAACACTTCCCTTATCCGTTTTGTTTTTGTGTTTTTTTAAATTTGTTTTTTTTAGGTTTGGGTATCTGTTTTGTTTATAATATTTTTATTAGGATTAGTTTCCGATTTCTTTAATGCAATTCTCTTAACATGTTTAAAAAAATTGGGAATTGATTAGTTTACTTTGTACTCGCAGTATGATAATGATGAACTCAGATATTGTGATTGAAATCCTGGCAAAGATTACCTGCGAAATTGTTGGTTCGTTTCATGGCCGTTTGCAGATTGTGGAAATCAATCATCACCAGCCCCCAATTCAGGCTTGTTTCAAAACGCCCCTCTAAATTATTGGTGCATACCAATCGAGAATGTTATTCCCTTGTTGAGGATGAAGAAGAGAATCTTGTTCTGATGTTTGAAACTGATTTCCCCTTGAGGCATTATTTGTATGAATCAGCTGTACTAATGGGCAGCGACAATGGCTTGTTATGCATTGGCATACATATTTCTTGCGAAAAAGTATATTATTGTGTTATTATATGGAACCCTTGTATAAGAAAACATGTGGTGATACCCGACCAACCCATCGATATGGA
>BMAC01000176.1:981080-999595 GCA_014905375.1 Phtheirospermum japonicum
AATTTTAGTCTTTTATTATCTGATTTATAGACCGGTTATACCCAGATTATTGTGAGTGGTTTCAGTTTATTCAAACTGATATTTGGATTTTAGGTACTTTATGTCTCGAGTTTGTTGTTAAGGTTTTTTGGTCCATATAAATTATTTTTTTTTTTAATCGAAATGTAAATAGTTTCATTGATCAAAAGTTAATATACAATGTATGCATGCATGACCACTGAAGTGGTTACAACACAAATATGCAAATGATCCTATCCTAAAGGCCTTTAATAAGCATCTAGATGGGCATACCCATCTAACGGTGCGAACACACCTAACCTATCTCATGACCTCGAAATACAAAGGAAACTCACCATGTAGTCCCTAAGCTAGAAAATACATCAAATCACAAAAGAAAGAGGTAAGCAAGCTAAGCGTCAAGGGGGTGTAGCTAAGCCGGCTCATGCACTTGGTTCTTCTTCTTCCTCCTTGTCTTCTTCTTGACTTGGATGAAGTTCGTATCGTAGGAAAAATCTGCATGCAAATCAAGAGTGTCTTCATCCTCTCGGTCCTCATAGGGCTGCTTGCTTGAAGAAGCCCCATCGCGTCGATTGGTGCCCTTGTTAAGTGGCTGACTCTTGGGTTGCCTATTTTCAGCTTGTCGAGGTGCAATGTCATTGCCAATGCTCTGATTTGCACCTCTTCGATCAACTTGCCACTTTTCAGGACCCTTTCCAGGCTGTTAGAAGAGTTTTCGTGGTGTTGAAAGTATATCAACGGGTTCATGGCTCTGTATTATCGGAGATCGATTCAATTGTTTCAATGTGTTTCAAGTTTTGAAAAGTAAAGGAAAATAAAAATAAAGCAATTAACCTATTTAATCTAAACTAGGAATTGAAATTGCATGTTGGTAGGATGCCTCGGTCGTATGCCTTAATTGAAAATGCAAGAAAATCAAGGAAATAAGCAAAAACAAGCATTGTTTCACCAAGTACAAGCATGCATGCACAAGGTACAACTAAGCTTGAATGTACATAAAAACTTGAAAAATGCAAATTTACTAAAATTGAAAGAACAAATAGCAAGAGCAATGAAAATTAACGTCAAAGTTCAAAACTTTACGTGAAATAACAAGGATCAAGCAATAGATCTAGGGTTTAAGCATGGAACAACGTATGAAAATTAAATTGCAAATAAAGCACAAGAGCAACTTAGAATTTAAACAACCTAAAACCCGGTCTACAATCTAGATGTGTCACCCATCTAGAATCCATAGTCAAATCATAAGTTTCAACATGAATTCAAAGAGGTAAGACAAAAAGCATAAAATGAAGAACAAGGCATGAAATTGAAGAACGCTTGGAATTAAAGCATAAAATATTAAATTGAAAGGAAACTTACTTGAATTAAGAAATGAAACAAAGCTTGAATGTAATTGCATCAAAAGTAACAATCCAAGTGAGTACTTGGACTCTTCTTAGGCTTACAAACCCAAGGAGGTGCTTGGAATTAAATCTAATTTAGGAAAAGAAATTACATCAAAACTTGAAATCCAATCTAAAACCTAAGAAAAGAGAAAATTATCAAGAGGTTCAGAGTAATTTGATTCCCAAACCCTAACTTGGGTTGGTCGGGAAGTGATCTCTTCATAGGTGCAAGATGTAGGCTTTTTATAGTTGTATGTAGGGGCAAAAACGTCAAAAACACCCAAAATCCCGCAGCCCTCAACGTTGCAGTCGATCGACTGCAGGGGGTGTCGATCGACTGAGGGGCAGTCGATCGACTGCTCTGCCAAAACGGGTGAGCTACTATTTTGCAGTCGATTTCGGGGCTTTCAGTCGATCCGTGACCAGTCGATTTGGAGCTTTTCAGTCGATCATGGATGCTTTCGGCTCGAATTTCTCGTTTTCCGGTCCAAAACGTCTGTCGAGTGAATATAATCCTTTTAGCCACCTACATAACAAGAATTCAAACTTAAAAACCCAAAAATAGCACAAACACCTCACACTTCGTACACTTTAAGACTATAAGCAAATAAACAAGAAAATGACCTAAGAACTAGAATAAATGACTAAAAACAATGTTAAACTCTAACTAAAAATAATAGGAAAAACACAACAATTACATGCAAAACAACTACCCCACACTTATCGGTTTGTTCATCCTCGAACAACGAAAAGAATCGAGAGTATACATGCAATGAACAATATGTAAGAAGAGAAATCCTTGTGCTTATCCTTATTGATATGATGGAAGTATCAACATAAACTCGCTATCGTCAAGCATTGCTCGTATTACTCTTTCTCAAATGCAAGCCAAATCGATGACTTCCTCACAAATGGAAACTTTGAGGGTGTTCGCTCAATCCGCTCAAGTGTTTGATATAGAACGTGTATACGCTCAAATCGGACAATGCATGCACCTTGTCAAGATTTCACAAATCGAACGCTCAAAATTGCTCATAGTACATGACCAAATAAGAATAAGAGGTCTTTATTATGGGTTTTAATATTGGCTCTTTGGTAAGGTATGGAATATTTGGATATAGTGGCTAACACATGATCAAGCGTGATCAATAACTTACAAAATCCTAATTTCTAAAACCCGAAACTTATAATTGCTTCACCTTTCCCAATTTGCCAAACCTTCATTCGAAACCCTTTCATTCACTCACTTTCCCGACTTTTATTTCACAACATTTAGAAGCCTTTTGAATTTGCTTCTTTTTGCTAAACTTAGCCTTTTTGAATTAGGCTTTTCATTTTCACGCACGCTTTATCACTTTTCGTGATTTGTGTCGGAGTATTATTCCTTTTTTTTTTGGTATAAGCAACTCGAAACCCGAAACCCGCAATCGATTTCCCTCACATTTCTTGTCAACTAACAACACACCCTCTCACCTCACAATTCATGAAGATACAAGAGCTAAAATAGAGCTCGACTAACAAGAAATGGGACATAGGCTCAAGGGGGCTCGTTTGGGACTTTTAAAGTAGCTTAAATATACGAATATGGTTGGAACAAGGGTGATATATGTGCCTCACAGTCATTTTCGAATTCAATCATGTACGAGCAAATTCAAACCTCCTCAATGCAATTTCCGTAAAAAGTACAAGCAAGCCGATAAATCACACAAGGCTACTCACTAGTTTGCACCGAATTTGGGAGCGAAATCAAAAGAGATTTTAGAGCTTTGCAATCTTTTCACGAGTAAATGTTGATTATATATATAGAGGCGGCTTTTGGACGAAGTACAAAAATTCAACTCCTTACACAAGAGGCCATAAACATGCAAAAACCCGACAAGTAAACTATTCAAACTTCCAAGTACGTGAAGTTGTTCAACAATGTAATAACGACTCAAAAGACACAAAAATTGACTCAACCATATAAATACTCAAATAGTAAGCGTCACTTCGCCAAGGTTCGAGTTAAAAACAACAAAATATGCTTTTCAACACCCGAACCCTAACAACCTACCCACCCCACACTTAAACCATGCAATACCCGCATTTTAATGAAACCAAATAAAAGGAGGGTGAATAGAAACTTCCTTAATCGAGCGAGCTTGAGTCGAGCTCGGTAGGGTCCACCTAGGCATCTAAGAAATCCAAGCAAAAATCGAGCATGGCTAATATCTCTCAACTTCATGAACGCTACTAACTTATCAAATCGCCCAAGGTTGGAGTCGAAAAACCAAACCTAAAAAAGAAAATCACATAAAATTCAAAAACACAAGAAAATATGTACATAAACCCAAACAAAACGAAACTAAAGACCAAAAGGATCAAAAGACAACTCGAAAATATTTTTTTAGTTATTAATTTTTCAAATGTTTTTTTAGATTTTCATTTTAAGAAGAAAGAAAGAAAATAAAAGAAATAGACGAGAAGTACTTAGGTTGCCTCCCAAGAAGCGCTTGTTTTACGTCACTAGCTTGACGTACTCCCTTTTTTATCAAGGTGGAAAGATAACGGGAGGGTCCACCAAAATAATTTCCTCCTTGTCGGGAGGATCCACTCTTTGGAACGTTCTTGGCGCATTGAAAAACTCAAATAAGATCCGCCAAAAAGCAAACGTTCCAAACGGGCAATTGAAACTCGGCTCAGCTCGGTCTTCGGGTGGAATTGTGGTTTTGAAGTGCCCCGACGACTCATCGAAAAAGCAAAAGGAGTAATAGCCAGCTAAATCTTCCAACCTTCGTTCGATAAATGGGGGAGGGAAATGATCGCTTTTGATATCCGCATTTAACCTCTTAGAATCGATCAACATCCTCCATCTCATCGTAGCCCTCGTGACCAACAATTCTCCTTTCCCTTCCTTCGGCACCATGTGAATAGGATTCACCCACTCACTCTCGGCGAGTACGAATATTAAGCCTTCCCACAATAACCTCCAAGTCCCGGCTTTCACCACTTCTATACGGGGGTTAACTCCTTCAACAACTCGGGGTTCCCAACTAATAGCACTCTTAAGAATTTCAAGCTTTTCAAGGATCCTCCCTTCTTCCTCTTCACCTTGATTTGAATTCTCCAAGATGGTAATCGGTTTTCTCTCCTCTTCCTCCAAATAAGTATGTGTTAGCTCGAACAAATCACTGATCCCTTCAAGGTACTCTTCAAGATCTTCAACCTTAGCATATTAACCTCCACCTCCCCCTCTAAGAAGTCGTCGTTGCCCTCAACGACCCATAAAACATCTTTGTCACCCAAGTATTGGGTACGTTGGAGCACAACGGACTTATCATGTAGAACAAGGGGCTCAACAACCTCGCAACAATCCTTAATATCATCGTCCGGACCAACCTCCCCCTCATGGTATGTATCCTCCATATAAGCTTGTTCGATCGACTCTTGGGCCACGTCCATACCTAAGTAAACCAAGAAGGAGAAGCTTGATGGATAGGGTATAGGAACATCGGGAAGAGGAAGAATACTCGTAATAGAAACCACCTCCACCTCAGACGGTGGTACAAGCTCATTATCAACCACCCCACACTTATCGAGGATCGTGACCGCAAGAGGATGTGAAGGTTGGCTTGGCGATTCATCTTCCTCATTCGCTAGCTTCAACATATTCACATAACATTCCAATTGCTCAACTATAGTGCTTAACCCATTCGTCGAAGCTTCAAGAGCGGTGAACCGAGCTTCAAAAGCGGTAAATGACGTCGACATGGATTGCAATTGTTGCATGATCATGGTAATATTTGGTTCAGAGACCGGTGGTGGAGCATTCGTCGGAATATGAAAGGCGGGAGTGGCGTTTGGGTCATTAGAGATCAAACCGCCAAAGTACGCATACGGATCGGGATCAAGAGTGCCATTGGTGGCACCAAACGGGGCATAATACCTAACATACGGCTCGGAAGTAGGAATATGCATGTTCGGGAAGAGAGTCGGAGCACCAAATCTTTCATATAGAGCAACCGAACCCGAGGAATTGCTAAACTCGACATGGTTTGCACCATACCCTCCCATGCCGGGTTGCCCATAGTCGAAACCACCGTTGACAACGTGGTTTGCACCATGCCCTCCCACGTTGCCAAGGCCATTGTACATTATTCCATTCCCGACATGGTTTGCACCATGCCCTCCCATGTCGGGAATGTATCCACCAAAGCTACACATACCTAACATACTCAACAAAAACGTCAAATAACAAAGCAAGCTAAAAACACAAGGAAACTACAACCAAATCGAAAGCCTTAACCAAGCCGAGTCGCAACGACGCCATTTTGTTAGAAGAGTTTTGGTATCCCCGGCAACGGCGCCATTTTGAAGTGTAGTTTTTTAGTAGTTTTGGAAATTAAAGGTTCATTTGGCTTAATAATCCAATCATTGCACTTGAAGATTTTAGTGGTTTGCAATTTCAAGCTTGATTGAAATTGTAGGGAATTAATAATCCAAGAGAGTACTTGAATCCTTCTTGAGCTTACAAACTCAAGGCAAAGCTTGAAATTAAATCTAGAGAGAGAAAATAATCCCAAACCCAAGCTTGGGTTTGGAGGGGAGTGATCTCTTCATAGGTGCAAGATGTAGGCCTTTTATAGTTGTATGTAGGGGCAAAAATGTTAAAAATACCAAAAATCCCACAGCCCTCAGTGTTGCAGTCGATCGACTGCAGGGGGTATCGATCGACTGCTCAGTCGATTGACTGAGGGGCAGTCGATCGACTGCTCTGCCAAAACGGGTGAGCTACTATTTTGCAGTCGATTTCGGGGCTTTCAGTCGATCTGTGATCAGTCGATTGACCCTCAGTCGATCGACTGCTCTGCCAAAATGGGTGAGCTACTATTTTGCAGTCGATTTCGGGGCTTTCAGTCGATCTGTGATCAGTCGATTGACCACCAGTCGATCTGGCAGTCGATTTGGAGCTTTTCAGTCGATCTTGGATGCTTTCGGCTCGAATTTCTCATTTTCCGGTCCAAAACGTCCGCCGAGTGAATATAATCCTTTTAGCCACCTACAAAACAAGAGTTCAAACTTAAAAACCCAAAAATAGCACAAGCACCTCACACTTCGTACACTTTAAGACTATAAGAAAATAAACAAGAAAATGACCTAAGAACTAGAATAAACGACTCAAAAATGACTAAAAACAACGTTAAACTCTAACTAAAAATAATAGGAAAAACACAATAATTACATGCAAAATACAAGCGTAGGCACTGGTGTATCACGTTCGGCAGTCCCCTCAATGACCTTTGCCTTGCCCTTGGAGATGGCAACAAGGTCACACTGAATACCGGCTTCCATGGCTGCCATGTCAGTAGTAACCCCGGTCGGTTTTTCCTTAGGAGTAGCAGCGTTTGCACCCGCTGGTTTGCTCACATGCGCTGGTTTTGGAGCAGGTGTCATGGTCGGGCATCGGGTCGTGGAGTAGCCCAAAATTTTACATGTGGTGCAAAATTGAGGCCTGAAATCATACTCAATCGGTTGCTCCCTGATTTTGTCTCCAGGGAACTGTATCTTCACCGATGTAGGCAGCGTGGCAGCAGCGTCAACCTCCACAAGGACTCGAGCAAAGGATACCTTTCCTTTTGACGCGTGAGCATGTCCGTTGCTATCGGTGTCCCTACTTTTGAGACAATCCTTCTCAATATTTCCCCATTCCAACAGTCGAGTGGGAGCCAAGGCAGCCTTATCCACACCGGCATGTATCGAAACACATTCTTATCAAACTCAAAATATTGGGGCATATTTTTCAGCATAAGAGTTTGCCCAAAAATTGAATAAGTCCCACGAAGCAAAACTTGCTCACGATATTCATCTTTTTCGAATTTGAATAGAATCCAACTAGAATTATGGACAAAGAACTTGAAAGGGACTTTCCAAGAGTTGCAAAGCGTCGTGAGAGCTTGCTTACCCAGGAACTTCGATGAAAAATGACCCGCCAAGCAAAAACCCCATTCTTTTTCAATGTCATCCAGCATGTTGGCATCGATTTTCACTGTGTCACCATCGTCTGGAAGGAAGCGTAGCTTCATTCCATTCGAAATGGCTCAATTTTCGACCATGGAAACCCATGACTTTTCATGTGATGGTTTCGAAGCAGTCTGGTCGGAAGTTGGGTCGGATTTCAGGCCTGTCTTTGCAGGCATGCGCGCAGAAGCTGGCGCGGGCGCAGACACAGGCACGCAAGCAGGCACAGGTACGCGCGCAGGGGCAGGAGCACGCACGAGCGCTGGCGCAGGCGCATTGTGTGCGTCGGAAGGTTGCTTTGAAATCGGAGTGGTCCATATACAATGTTTGTATCTCCATGCAATGGCGTATGTAAGATCCTGAATTTGGGGGTACGAAAAATACACAACACACACAAAATATACAAATAGAAAATAGTGATACACTTTTTTTGGGCTTTTTCTTCTTTTTCTAAGATCTTTTTATATCAAAAAGGTTATTATTCTCGTATAACAAAGATTATGAAAACACGGGGTTTATCTCTGAAAAATTGAATATTATGTTATGTTTTATTGGACAAAAAAAAAGTCAACAAAACAAAAATTTGTAAAATAAATTAACAAAAAGAAAATATGTATATAGGTAAAATCTTTATTTTATTTGCAAAGAAAAAAAAAAGTAAATATGTAAAAATAATTAACTAAAAAACCCTTATTTTATTTGCAAAGAAAAAAATCAAAAAAAGAAAATATGTAAAAATAATTAACTAAAAAAAAGTGTTTTATTTCTTAAGAAAGAATGTGTACAACCTGAGATTTGAATCCAGGTGGGTTTATTACACCTTAAAATCACTAACCAATTCACCACTCTCAAGTTCTCGAAATTATTAAGACTTATATATATATAAATTAGCTTATTTTGGGGGTACAGTTACCCACTGAACCCATGTAGATCCGCTACTGTCTCCATGTACAAACATCCTCCTAAAAATCAGATGACAAATATTTGTGTTGAGTTGAGATATTTTAACAGTAATAAATTGTCTAGAATAATTTATTCCATAACTCAAATGAATAAAGGAATAACCAAGGCATGGAAAAAAAATTGAATAGGCAAAAAAACTATTTAGAGAAATTTAAAACAAATGTTCATTTGGGCCTACTCAAACATTCTCCACCTTGGGCCAAATCTAACGTGTCGGCCCCGGTTTACTGCTAAGAACTAAAAAGAATCTCATGATATCATCGCCTTCCGGGTACCTACACTCACAAAAAAACTCAACAGCAACGTTAGAACAAATACCAGTAAAAAATTACGTACAAAAGAATACGCCTTACCTCACACCCACCACGACCTAATCAGCCGTGTCAAAGTTCAAAATGTTCAAACACATTTGTAATTTGCTCACGGGCAAAGACTTAGTGTTCATATCTATCGGGTTATTCTAAGATTGAATCTTTTCAAGATTGATAATACGTTCAGCCACAATATCACGAATGAAATGAAAACGCATATCTAAGTGCGTAGTACGGTCATGAAAAATAAGATTATTACAAAGTTGAATCGCAGCTTGATTGTCAGAAAATAAAACAACATTACGTTTAAACACATATTTCAGACAAGAGACCCTTTAACCAAATAACTTCCTTTAAAGAATCAGTTATGGCAACATATTCATCTTCAGTCGTAGATAAAGTAACAATAGGTTGCAACTGAGATTTTTAACTAATACAAGAGCCACACAAAGTAAAGACATTCGAGGTTGTGGGTTTTCGACTATCTCTATCATTTGCATAATTGGAATCAACATATCCTTTGAGTAAAACACCATCAGTCAATTTGTAAAATCTCAAACCAAAACTCACAGAGAATTTGAAATAACGGAATAACTATTTCAAAGCCTCACAATGGAGTCTACCAGGATTAGACATGGATTTACTCAGACAACTAACATATATAAATTATCAATATTAAAAAAAAAGTGAGTTCCATAAAATTCTGAGGGTATGAGGAAATAATTTGGTAGAAATTATGTAAGTGTATTTTTAATATATATTTCTATCATAATTTTAATATATGTTTTTAAAATTGTTTAACAAATATTAATCATTATATATATCATATTATTATCTTTGAATTTATATATATATATTTAATATATATTTCTATCCTATTTATATTTATTCAATTGATGAATTTGAATTTGAATAATAAGAATAATAAATAAGTTTACCTTCATGCTCAATGATTAAAGAGAAGAAATCGGACTACACCGCTAAAAAAATATATTTCGACGTTGTTTCTTATAATAAAAAGGACGATCACAATAATATATCAGTATACTTAATGTATTAATATATTATTATAATGTAATGTATTAATATTATTATTTTTATTTATTTTCACACACACACATAGCGGTGGGTTCCAATGAGAACCCTCCCTTATTTGCGAACCTGCGAATTAGTACTTTTATTATACAATCACAGTGTTTTATCAATATTTCAGTTATATACAACAGCAGCAGTGCTTTCATTATACAATTCTAATGCATTTAATTAGATTTAAGACTCATAATTTACCTTAGGTTCACAAATAAGGGCATGGTTCTAATTTGAACCTAATCATATATATATATATATATATATATATAATTTCTCATCTTGTCCACTGATTTTCTTTCGATTAGGTAAATATTGGGCTCAAATGACACTAAAGCATCAGAACTTTTTTGAAACTAACGAAGAGGGACAAACAGACACATAGATTAGAAGGATTTTACATTAATATATATGAGCGATAATTTTATATTCATATTTAGATTGAATTCATTGCTACTATTTAGATTATTGCATATAATTCGCAATTTTGACCTATATAAAATGTTTGGAATTTAAAATTTATAATTATATAACTTCTATTATAAATACAACCTATTTAATTATTCTTATAATTAAGTTTTGTTTTTGTAATTAAAGTTATTTCATATGTAATTTATCATTTAATTAGGATAACTAATTTATATTTTTTTTAGTAATTAATTATGATTTATTTATATTTTTATAATAGGAGCAATAGAAGAAAAATATTGAAATATGTAAGATATAATAAAAAATAAAAAATATAATGAAATATATTAAAAAAATCAAATCATGTAAATATTATGGCACAATAGATACTCGTGGATATTTTGGTGTGAGAAAAAATGGTGGTGGCTACAGCAATATACGGTGGTAAAATCTCTTGCGATTAAGTGGTTTTCGGGTCTCTTGCGATTAAGTGGTTTTCGGGCCGCAAGCTTGAGTTCTTGTCCTAAATTTGAGTCAGATGTCTATGAGCCAACTTCTTTAAGAGTGTTTCTCCTGTGTGACCGCCACACGTATTATTATTCGTGTGATGGATTTACCTTGTTATTTAATATTATCACATTTGACTCTAAAAGTGTTACTTTACATTTTAAATAAAGATTAACACACTAAGAAAATAATAGATTACCGAGGGCAAATATGTCCTCGGTAATATCGAAGGATTAAACCTTCAGTAACAGTATCCTTGTTATATCCTTCGGTAAATCGGCGGCAACACTTGCCGCCAGTATTATTGAAAGCAATACCGAAGAATTTTTGAGGGAACTTATATCGAGCACAATTTAAAATGTAATTAACCTAACTTTTATATATAATTACCATCGAGCATATTTTTATTGACATGTATCGTGTAATAATGATGGTATGCACAATATAGACCAACTTATTAAATTGCGTACGTAATCAATGAAATCTCATTATTATTTTTTAAAGATATCACTAGGTTGTTTTTCTTGTTTTAAAATCAAAAAAATTGAGTTGATTAGTAATTATATTTTTTTTTTCCGATATACTTTTAAGAAAATAGATTTAGCGAGGCGAATTAGAATCCCTCGATAAGACAGAGGTCATTTTGTGCCCTAGAAAAATCTAGGAAATAAAAATTGAAGAAATTAATAAAAACTTCCGAAGGCATTTAATTCCCCTCAGAGGAATACCGAACGGACATTGCCACTGGTAACGATCGTACAAAAGACAATTAGGCTGCTCCACCACCGCCCCAGACTCCAGCCGCTGCCGCATGCCCCATCCTCCACCAGCCGCGGCCTACCAAGTTAAACGAGGTGCTCTGCCAATTTTTTTTTTCTATATATTTAGGGATTTGGGTTTGAGATTAGGTTTGTTGTGTAATTAAAATAAATTAGAAGTTAATTATGTAGTTGTGATTAAATTATGAGTTATTTATATAATTATGATTAAATAGGGGTTAATTACATAATTACTATTAAATTAGGATTCTTTATGTAATTATGAGTTAATTATGTAATAATGACTCAACTAGAGTTATTTATGTATTTATGACTTATTTAGGGGTAAATTGTGTAATTATGATTCAGTTGGGGGTTAATTACATAATTTGAATTAAATAATGAATCAGTTACCTAATTAGAATTAAATATTGGGTTAATTACTAGGGGTTCGTTGTGCAATTAAATTGAATTAGGGGTTACTTATATAATTCTAACTCACTTAGGGGTAAATTAAGCGATTATGATTAATTGGTGGGTTAATTACATAAGAAAAAAAAATTGATTTCGTCCCAAAAATCTATAAAACACTTCAATTCAATCCGGCTATTGTTTTGAGATTTCGTCTCTGTCAAAGAAACATTGATTTGGTCCCAAAAATCTGCAAAAACACTTCAATTCAATTCGGTATTGTTTTGAGAATCGACAATAATTCAATATAGGTTCGTTCGTCAACACTTCCATGTCCATTTTTTTTAATTTGTTTTTTAAGTTTGGGTATCTGTTTTGTTTATAATTTTTTATTAGGATTAGTTTTCCGTTTTCTTTAATGCAACTCTCTTAATATGTTGTTAAAAAAATTGGGAATTGATTAGTTTACTTTVTACTCGCAGTATGATAATGATGAACTCAGATATTGTGATTGAAATCTTGGCAAGATTACCTGCGAAATCGTTGGTTCGTTTCATGGCCGTTTGCAGATTGTGGAAATCAATCATCACCAGCCCCCAATTCAYGCTWGTTTCAAAACGCCCCTCTAAATTATTGGTGCATACCAATCGAGAATGTTATTCCCTTGTTGAGGATGAAGAAGAGAATCTTGTTCTGATGTTTGAAGCTGATTTCCCCTTGAGGCATTATTCTTATGATTCAGCTGTACTAATGGGCTGCGACAATGGCTTGTTATGCATTGGCATATATATTACTTGCGAAAAAGAATATTATTATGTTATTATATGGAACCCTTGTATCAGAAAGCATGTGGTGATACCCGACCAGCCCATCGATATGGATGGCCGCTTCACTCGATATTCTTATGGATTTGGGGCCACGATCAGCGGCCTTGATTATAAACTCGTGTGCCTTGTGAGCTTCCGTGTTTATGTTACTGATGATGATGATGTTTGGACCTCGAGAAAAGCTTTCAACATTTACTCCTTGAAAACAGGCACATGGCGCAGGAAATATCTGGATTATGATTTATATATCTGCAGGTGGTTTAGTCTCACCCCTGCTTTGCTAAGAGGTAGGCTTCACTGGATTATTTTCGATCATAGTAGCACCAACTTCAACTTTATTTCCTCATTTGAATTGGAGGATGAGGTCTTTGAGGATAATAGTATTAGGTTACCCCAACATTTATCAGTCGCATCTGAATTGTTTATTGTGCTAGATGTTACCGTAATAAAGGAATCACTCCTCGGTGTGATAGCTCAGGAGATGAGTAGGAGACATTGTACCATATGGGTGATGGAAGAGTATGGAGATGTCAACTCGTGGAGCAAGATGTGCAACATTGATCTGACGATGTTGAATCTTGGTACGAGCATGCAGGGAAATATGGTCCGTTTATTGAAGAATGGTGAGGAGCTCTTGCTAGGCTTGTCCGGACTGTGGCATCCTCTAAAGCTAGTGACATACAACCCAAAGACGATGAGAATGAACGACTTAATATCACCATCTGAATTACTGCATGGATTTACAAATTACTACAAGGAAAGTCTAGTTTTGCTCGCGGATGATCATCGTGCTGTTGCGGATCACAAGGTTTTGTCAAGTTTCAATCCAAGTATCCAAGTCGGTTATTATCCCGGAGGAGGAGGAGTTGTTGGTTTCCAATTGTATCATAATAATAATAATAATAATAATGCACCTGTTTTTCCAATGTTCTTGGATCAATATGGTTATTATTATGTCTGGACAGGTTTCCATTGGTTACATCTTATTAATTATAATCCACAGTAATAATAATGGAGGAACAGAGAAGTGGAAGACGAGCATGCAAGAATTGTTCGGCAACTTGTAATCAGCAATGGCGGACTCGCCACTTTTCTTATTCAGATTATCTGATTTATAGACCGGTTATATCCAGATTATTGTGAGTGGTTGTTTCAGTTTATTCAAACTGATATTTGGATTTTAGATACTTTTATGTCTGGAGTTTGTTGTTAAGGTTATTTGTGTTTCAGTTTGTATCAATTTCTCCATGTAAAAACATCCTCCTAAAAATCAGATGACAAATATTTGTGTTGAGTTGGGATATTTTAACAGTAATAAACTGTCTAAAATAATATATTCCATAACTCAGATGAATAAAGGAATAACATTAATACATCTAAAACAACTGCATTGAAACTTAAAGAGTAACTAATGCATGCAAATTGTGTTGAAGGTGTAAGAGCCCAGTGTGAACACTCACTGATGTGGTTGAGATTTCTAAGGACCATTCGTACAACACAAGGATCGGCAGCGAGCAGCTTGCATAAATTGGATCTTATATATGGTCTCCTTATGAGGGCTGTACCAAATGAAAAGTAATGACAAACCGGACAATTCAACTCAAAAATTCTAAATAACCATGCCTAAAAATCAATTTCCTTATTCCAACAAACTAGTATTTTCTTGTGCGTTTTATGAACAATTATTTAATTTATAAATGCATAATATAATTTATTTTGGATGACCAACAATGATTAAATAAGTAATTGTATATAAATATCGTAAGTAGTATATATTAATCTAATCATTTTTCTCTTAACATAAATCTTTATTGATAAATGCAGTTTGTAAAATAGGGTCAATATCAATAAGTATTTGTAATTTTAAAATGTAGTCATTAGGATTTTTGTAATTAGACTAAATCTCGATGATTTTTTTTTATGGTAAATATATTTACAAAAACTATCATTGGAGTTTGGGGTAATAATAAAATTTTGAAATTTTCTTATAAAATGTCCATTGGTATATAGTTGATATTACCTACATTTTCCCGATAAGAACCCACCCACCCCCCCCCCCTTTTCAAACCACCATTTTTATGGGTTTTTTAAAATGTAAATACCCCAAGCTTTACAAGTAATTTTTGTAATAGTCTATTTTTATAATGAACCCATTATCATAAGTTTGATGTGCATTTTGAAATCCAATTGAGCACTTTACAATATAAATAAAAATAAAGAACCAGCACTATATGTTTAGTACGCACCATTATGATTTATGAATCTTTTAATAATCGAACCATAAATAATGCAAAATACTACTTATATTTTCATATTACTATTATTATGTTCCATTGATTTTTACTATTATCTTAATTAGTATGTACATGATTCATAAATAGCATCATATCTTATGTAATATAGCAGGTTTAGGTTCCCATAGGGATTAGTTTTTACGTGAACTCATCCCTATATATATGTGTGTGTGTGCGCGCGCGCGCGCGTGCGTGCGTGTGTGTGTGTACACACACATATAATTCAAATGTAACCATTTTCCATTTTTTTCGATTTTAAATAAGATTTTGAAAACAAATCGTAAAAATAAAAACAAATCCAATCATTTTACGCACGGCGTGGCACGGGGTGCGTCTCGATGTCATGGAACTACGAGAATCGGGTGTCGATCGTTAAATACGCGTTTTCTATTTTTTTTCTATTTTAACTAAAAAAAGGAAAAAGAAAAAATAGAAAATACGTTAAAAATCCCTCATATTTGTTAATTCTGTTGACATCTTGCTGAGGTGTCAACTCCTTATGCCTTCATTTTACACATGTCTCTTCCTTATAAATCATAAATCTTATGTGTCAATTTGTAAAAAAATAGGTATTTTTTACTTCCTTTTATAATTCTTGGTTTAGGGTATATAATAGAGCTTTTTTAGGGTTGGAAACATTCATTCTCTCGAATACCCGTCTACCGGCCGTCTCTCTCTCTTGCTGCCTCTCTCTCTCCCTCTCTCGCCTCTTTTTTTCTCTTTGTTTCCGATTTATATAAATAAATTTTGTTATATTATATTTTTAATTTTGGATGTATTCTGTTGATTTGTTTTTGTTTTAATTCTGAGATTTAATTCTGGCGTTTCTTAATTCTGATATCATGTGAGATTTAATTCTGGATGTATTCTGCGATTAATTCTGATATTATGTGAGATTTAATTCTGGATGTAGATAGAATTCTGCGTTTTCTTTAATTCTGATATTTATCTGCGTAGATTTCTGCCATTTTTTAGCGTAGATGTGATTTGTTTATTCTGAGATTTGGGCGTAGATTTTTGGCATTTTTGGGGGTATGTGATTTGTTTATTCTGAGATTTGTTTTTAATTATGAGATTATTTGTTTTTAATTCTGAGATCCGTTGCGGTAGTAGATTTCGGGCGTTTCTGGCGTTCTGAGATTTGTACGCATTTATGTTTTGTTGCGATTTAATCTGAGATTTTCTGTTTTGTTGCGATTTAATTAATTCTGTTTTCTTTAATTCTGATATTTATCTGCGTAGATTTCTGGCATTTTTGGGCGTAGATGTGATTTGTTTATTCTGAGATTTAAAAAGATGGAAACTAAAAATAATTTTAATTTAAACAAAATAATTATGTAAAAGATAACAATAATGAAAACTAAATATACTTTACCTAATTCGCTCAATAATAATTTTTAGCCAATATTATTAGATTAACCACTAACCACTGTGATTGTTTATAATTTTTTGTAAATTTGATAATTTTAATGCCAGAAACTTTAATCGATTAAAATCATATAAGGAATGTTTGACAACTTAACTTCAATTACGTACACTCCAATTGTCAGTCAGTGATAGAATAATCTTTTCTAAATGATTATAACAACTATTATGGAAACATTTCTAAATGATTATAATAACTATTAATTGTTATTCAAACTACGTTGTAATAACTATTAACTGTGAAGCACCGACACGTTGGTGAGAGTGACGTACCGGTGTCGGGTACGCTTTGGATACGGGAACGTTATGGATACGTTTCCATACGTACCTTAAAAGTATCTGAATTTCAGGGAAAAAAAAATAAAAAAAGGACACGGATGAGACTCGTATCCGAGAGAAAATGAGTTTTATTCATCAATAATAAACACAAAAGTTCCGTATCCATTTATACTTCTATTGAGCAAATCTAAAACTCTACTAAAAAAATAAAAAATACATCGATTTTTCTATTGAGCAAATCTAAAACTCTACTAAAAAAACAAAAAAAAATGCAAATTTACCAATCTTGGCAACATATCCGCATTCCACAACTGTGACAAAATCGATTTTGAAATCGATTCTTCTTTGTGTTTTTCATATTTACCAGATAGTAACTCTTCCATCAGGTATGTTCTATTATAATTAATCACCCTTTAATATATATGTACTTTGACTCCATGTATCATGTATGTGTTGTGGTGAAAGGGGAAGGAAAAAAAAAAACAGAAGTTTGAAACATTCTGACTCCATGTATCATGTATGTGTTGTGGTGAAAGGGGAAGGAAAAAAAAAAACAGAAGCTTGAAACAGACGAAGAAGATGTAAACATAAACATTAGAGAGTAGAAAAAAAAGTGGGTTTTATTTATTTTATTCATCTTTATATGCGTTGGTCTTTTCTAAGCCACGTGATATGATGTGCAAGTTGGCAAGCAATAAATTGGAAGAAGAAATTTAACTTTAAAACAATAAATACCTGCTTCATGTCTTGTCGTTTTTTTTTTTTTTTTTTTTTTTTTTTTTTTTTTTTTGTCATCATAGGTTGTATTGGGAACAATTAATACCTACTTTATGCCTAGTATAGAATGAGATGGTAAAGTCTTTTTTCTTTTGTCATCAAAGGTTGTAGTGGGAACAATAAATACAGTGGGAAGTTCCCACTGGAAACAATTAATACCTATGACTACATATAGAATTAGATGGTAATGGGATAAGATGAATAAAGACTCAAATAATTATTTTAGGACCCCTTTCACAAATCATTAGAAAAAAAATATTTGAAGGAAAAAATCTTTATCCAATTATGTTATGCATTCCATGAAACCGAATAATGTGACAATAGAGAGTAACAGGAGGCAGCAGATGCAAAACAAATATGGAACACACGGAAATTAGTTAATCTTTGGCAACCTGCTTTCACTAAGTCTATTTTGTTAAAGTAGTGCCACACTAAATAATATTAAAAAGAGTTATTTTAATAGCTCCAAATTGATTTACTGAATCTCTATGTTTTTTAATAGTTGTGATTGTACTTTGAATTGTTTAACTTATTTTGTAATTTGAATTATTATGATCAGGATGTGAATTAATTAGTTCAATTTTAATTTTCAGGTTACATATTATGTCCTCGAGTTCATCTTCAATAAGTAAATATGCTACATCAGGAGAAACTCGTGATGAAAATAATCCTCTATGGGAGTACGTGACTACATTAGAACACAGACCGGATGGTGGTGGTGGAAATAAGAAATGGAGTTGTAATTTCTGTCAATTGTCTTTTATGGGTTCTTACTCTAGAGTAAAAGCTCATTTGCTGAAAGTGTCCGGTCAAGGAATTCGCGCATGTACTAAGGTAACTTCAGAGTACCTTACTGAATTGAATCGATTGAATAGAGCGGCGGAAGAACAGTCAAAGCCAAAAGAAGTTCCTTTACCTCCTAATTCGGCCGATTCTCTTGGCTTGAGAAAAAGAAAGCTTGGAAATTTAGAAAAAGCATTTAATCTTGACTCACGAGAGCATTTGAAAAGTGAAATTGCAAGGATGTTTTATTCGGCCGGCCTGCCATTTCACTTTGCTCGGGATC
>BMAC01000176.1:1018062-1031181 GCA_014905375.1 Phtheirospermum japonicum
TTGAGAATGTGATTAATTTGATATATATTTCATTCAAAACGAATAAAATTTGAAAAAGTTATGATTTGTTGAAAATTTGAGTTTCATTTCAAAATTTTGAATTTGCAATTTATAGACGAAATTTGCGATACTTTTTTATACAATCGTGGTGTTTTTTTTTCTTAATCTATTTGTGCTTTCCAAAGAACAATGTAGTGCTCTTTGTAAATGTTGATATATATCCAAAATACCATTTTTAATTAATTAATGCATTTTTTTACATTATTCAATGCTGACATGTCATGATCTCAACCATCAAGATTATTCAATCTAATGGTCAAGACGAGTCCCTAAGTTCACATATAATGACGGGTTCTCATTTGAACCCAACCCTCTCTCTCTCTCTCTCTCTATATATATATATATATATATATGTATGTATGTATGTATGCATGCTTGCTTGTGATATTTTTGTGGTCATTTAATTACTTGTTTTTATAGACTTATAGGGAATATTATACATAATTATTGTTCAACTGATTCTCAATAATGACAATTAATACACAAACTCTGGCAATTTGAATTTGTCAAAATGAATTAAAAATAAATTGAAAATTGTCACTCAATAGATGTCACTACACTTTTTCGGTTTTTTTTTTTCAATTTAATTCAATCATTGTTTTGCAAAAGAAAAGAAAATGGAAACATATATATAATTCAAATATAAAACCCACCAATAAATTAATTAATTAAAATGAGCAACTGGCATGGTGGGTCTTCCGCGGGGTTGTTCCGATTCAATTGACGTCACAGTCGCACACATTAGAGCTCATCAGCAATAATAATAATATTCAAATAAATAAAAGTAAAAAAAAAAATCAAAAGGAAAGAAAAGGTCAATTATTGCATGGAAATCTTTTAGCTGCTTCCAGCGTAAAATTTTGAATAGAAACGCCGACGTATGTGTAAACTGACTGTATGTGCTAAAATTTAAAAAACGCAGGACGAACATATTTACAACTGTCTTTTCTTGCTCTCCCCCGACGCTATTCATGTCTACATCTTATCCTACATAGTAGAATATATATTTACATTTATGCGTATCTATGTACGTATCATCATAAATTCATATATACCGACGTACCCGTACATACATACATAAGGATGCAGAAATTAATTATTACGACACATATAGTATTAATTATGTTCCGAAGGTAGTGTTATATTTGCTATAATACAAATTCGGATTTGGAAATAAATTATCTCATCAGTTCTGTTGAAATGAACACATGTCTCAATATAAAGTTTATTACTCAAAATAGTAAATCGAAATTATCAAACCACGTGAATTTTAACATATAGTTTTTAATTAATAATTAGTTAAGATACAAAACTAAATAATAATATGTTGGGGGTTGATTCTTTGTTAACCATTAGCTTGGCCTAGCAGTTGGGGGTTGATCCTAACAACGCTAAATCACTACTCAAAGACTGTAGCATACATGAGATTCTACTTATTCAACCTTCATTTATTATCGGTACCAGATAAAATAGATATTAATTTAAATAATTAGTGACTGATGAAAGTATTATATGTAGAGGCACTATTTACTTATGCCCCAAAAAAATATTGATCGACTTATTTAATTACTATAATTAAAATAACTAAACGGGTTAGCTAGTCAACAATACGCACCAACCTATATGTACTTTTGAGAAGAAAATTGTATCAATATATTATGTATGAATTGAAGACCATTAGTCATGTCATATCGACATTGATAAGAAAAAGAGAGAAATTTGAGGCCAGATTAGTTAAACTTCGATTAATTGATCTAGCGTAGGAAGGAACCATGTCCAAACTGACCCAAAGTCATGGACCGACCCGTATAAAATTATGGCAGCACTTGTGTAAGACTGGACTAACGGAGCCAAAATTTCATACCAATACATTATAGTATAAAAATCAATACATCATAGTATAAAAGCCAATACATCATAGCACAGGTCAGAGATTTATGAAAAATAAATACTTTCGAGTACAAAAACTAATACTCCCTTCGTTTTAAAATAAGTGTTGTTTTAGAGACTCGATTTTATTACAAATGAAGTGTCGTTTTAGAATTTTTTACCACTTTATTTCAGTTTTATCCCCGCTCATTTTAAGAAATATAACAAGTTTATGGTAATAGAATAACTAAATGGAAATAATGAAAATAATTAAATTGGAATATTATTAATTGATTGAGGATGAATTAGTCAAATATCATGTTCCTTAATTTGAACAAAAACTCTAAAACGACGCTTATAAAGAAACGGAGAGAGTATATTATAGCACAAAACCCAATACATTATAGTATTCGATCAGATGGCCTAACGGGTCATGACCCGTCAATCTATCTAACACAAGTGTTTGCCATAAAATTATTCTCCTCACACGAAAAAACAAAAACAAAACACGTGCATTCAATTATTCTAACAAAAATTACTATACACCAGCCTAACGAAAAGATTGCATTAGACTGTCGTACTTAAAAAAAATACATATTTTCTTCGATGAAAAGTTAATTTTCCAAAACAATATAAATATTCTTTTGACATTATTTTGAGAAATACGACTTTTCACCTCAAAAATATGTATTGCTTTTAAAAAAGTATGATATAGGTGTAAGGTAAGTGGTTAATAAAGCCAAATTGGATTTGGGGCATTTCGAGTACAACTAGATGATAAACTAATTGAGGTGAGCGTTAAACTTTGTTGATCATCGATGTGAGTTCAAATCCCTGGAAATACTAGAAGAGATTTTATAATTTGTTATGAAATTTAGATTCGAATATAATTGTAGCTATTTCTAATTTTATTATAATGGAGAGGCAAACTTATTCCTTATCTTGTATGATGGTGGTCACATCAGTTGGTTCGGCCTTAAACCCTATTTATCCGAGCATGATTTGCTTTATACTAGCATTTATACTAGCACCGTGGAGTATTCTTATCCTCAGATTAGTAAGACCCAATTAAGTATTCCACTGATAAATAAGAAAAAACTAGTAGGGCTCCTGATATAGTTTGATAATAAAATGAGTGAGTTCAAAATCATCAGCATAGTTTATGATCCTTTCCAAGTGGACACCTCCGCAACTTGTTGATGCAGATGGTGATTTTAGCCTCAAGATGAGATGATGTGGACAGAAAATAAACGTCTTGATAGTACTATAAATTCTAAATCTCTTTTTGCAATCTTTTGTATAATAAATTAGAACATGTTTCGTAATGTCTCAGATTTTGCTATTGCCAAAGAAGAATGGGATGCTCTACAACTTCATTATGAGGGGTCCGCGAGTGTTAGACTAACAAGGCTTTGTATGTTCACTACTAGGTTTGAGAATTTATGTTTGGAAGAGGATGAAACTATCTCTGCATATAGTGAGAGATTACGTGAAATAACTAATGATTCACAATTCATCGAAGAACTAATCTCCAGTGTCAGACTAATTAGTAAGATATTACGCTCTCTCCCAATTCGTTATGACATCAAAGTCTCTTCGATTGAGGAAGTTCAAGATTATTCAGCACTTGGGATTGATGAACTCATTGGAATTATCCAATCGTTTGAGTTAAATTTTCTAAAAATTGATCTTCTCAAATTAATGGAAGTAATATTAGGTTTCAAGCAAACCTTTCTTCTTTTTACCATGTCATTCATAATGAGATGATTGAGATTTATGGTGAACTTGACAAATTTAACATAGGTGATGAAGATACTACTCTTATTATAAAACATTTTGAAATTTTAATCACATCTCGTCGTGAAAACAAAATTCCAAACAAAATCATTTCAATTTTTTCGTAAAAAATTACATTTCTTATTATGATTCGGAGACCTCATAATTCTTTATGGCAAGGCGTACTCGTTCCTCCTCCACACCAACCTACAATTCTCTTTATGATGATATAGAACTTACTGGCCATTCTCTCCTACGTCTTTGTAAGGCAATATGTTATCTATTTTGCTGTGTTAAATGACTATAACCTTTTTTCCTAATTTATTAAGGCTTGTTTTCATTTTCTTTTGAAAATATTATTTCGGATATCATAGCATTCTTCTTTACCATAGATATAGCCAAAATGTGAAAATTGTCTCAAATTCACCCACGCTTTGAAAATGGTAATTTTCTCAACTCTTTACCTTTGACTTTCACATCTTATCTTTCCACCTTTTAGGACTGTTTACCACCCACGTGCACCATATGATTGTTCAAAATCTCGAGAACTCGTTATAAATTCCTACAAAATGAGTAATGTGTAATATCATCTAATATATATTAAATTAATATTTTATAATGTGTTACACACTTTTAATATATACATTACTCAAAAATATGCCCATGATAAGTGCAAAAGTGCACTCTAACAATATGATTGATTGTTAAAAACATGTAACTGGGTAAATAGTATGATTTATAAAAAATGTGTAAAAATGATTAATAATTTCATTATGTTTATTTAAAAAGAGTTGAATAGACTGTTAAAGAAAAAAGTGAAAGGAATAGTGAGATTTATTTTTTTGATGAATATTTATTTAAAATTCATTTTTTTTCCAATTTGAAGAAAATCTCATTTATGTTTTCTCTCTCTTTTATTTATTGAAAACATATTTAATCACCACATAGTCTTCTAGAGAAGAGAAAACACATTGATCTTTATATAATATTAAAGATATATTATACTCCCTCCACCTCCAATATAGTTCACTATTCCTTTTTGGGATGTCCCAAATATATATAGTTTGATTTATATATTTAATATATTTTTTACTATTATAAACCTATTAAATATGAGTTTTGTAACCAACAAACTTTATTAAATAAGGGCAGAACAATAAATATTTTGCATATATGTTATTTCCAATACTTTTTTTTTAATTTACGTGAAAGTTAATACTAAACTATATAAATAGGATAGAGGGCATATATATAAATATTACATATTAAATTTCATGAACATATTTGTGTTAGTTCAATTAACAAATGAGCTTAAGTTTTTGATAGAGTTCGACTTGAACATCAAACAAACGAGCCTTAATTGAATTCAAATGATCTTGAATGAGCATTTATCAATTTGTTTCGTTTACACTCTACATCTAAGGTTGAATCATGGTGGTAGTAAGTTGATCCAACAACACAATCTTAGTTAGTATAGTGTCATATCACGATTTAACTGGTTGGAAAATGGAGGGTCTATGACTGCTACCTTAGAGTCATATCCAATGTTAAAATGTTGTTGTAAAACACAAGACACATCATTAATATCAACATTTTCTTCACTTTTTACACTCTAGACATGTAATAACTAAATGTTGTGATGATGTGTGCATAATTGATAATTAAATATTCACAATATAGAGTGTGATATGGTTCATTCACATCCTCTTTCACATTCTAATTCACCAACTGAGAGTGGGGAGGAAATATTGAATTTATGATTTTAAGTTATTTTTAATGTTTTTATTTCTTATGTAGTGTAACTACTTCAATTATTTATTTATCTATCTATCAAGTGGATGAAAGTCTGAGTTTCGTACATTATGCATCGGAGAATATATTTGAACCTTACAATCCTGACATAACATTCATCTTATATGTTTAAACTCCATTTAATTATTAATCCCTCAACATTATTTATTACCCACAATATTTTAGATGTTGATTGTAATGTCATAGGAAACGTCTATCAGGTTGTCGTCGTGACTGCAGATGTCAGACCTTCGAGTCAAGTGCTAGCTGATGGTGGGGGATTGCGCCAAGAGGTCGCCAAGATGAGCGAATAGCTTGACAAGGTCAGTGAGGGGCTTCACTATGTGGATAGGATCGAAAGGCTTAGCAAGCTGGCTGATAGAAATGATGCACTAATAACGACATGCGAGAGTTAGTGTATGAGATATGCAGATTGATCTGACAAAAGTGATTGAGAACTTGGAGTAAAGATCAAGTGCTTGGTTTCATCACTGTTCAAGAACGTGCGTAAGGCAAGTGCGCTCCTGGCTCCTCCTAAAGAGGAAGGTGCGTGAAGGCATGCACGCAGCGAGCTATGCCATAGGTTAAGTAGGCAAGCCCATCAAGCTCCGAGAAATTGGCAGACACTAGGCTGATCCGGCTTCTTAGATTCAAAGCCCATCCGGGAGTTCTATTCGCATTAGGAGTCCTTGTAGATTATGTTTTCTTTATAGAGAGATGGGTGTGAGGGTTAGTTTCCTTATGCGCCACGTCTAGAAGGATCCTAGCAAGTCGGTTTTCTTGTGGATCCGATTTTGTAGGAGTTCTATTAGGAAGTTACTTGCTAGGAGGCTTTCCGTGTTTATTTATGGACCGAATAGTGGGTTTAGTCGATTAGCTTGGAGGAGGGGTCAAGAAACCCTAACCTTAGACAGTAGTGTTAGTATAAATAGGTCACTTATTCCTTTTGTAAAGTTATCGATGAGATTTCTCGAGGTTTAATCAAAGAATTATCCCTCAAAATTCTCTTGTTAGTTTATTCTTTCTTTGCTTTCTTTATTTCCTTATTTTTGTTCATTTTATTCGAGAGAGGCTTTCTAGATGGCGTGTTTTGTCGATGATCTCGATGTTGCATCATGTCTAGCACCGCACGTGCAAGACACGTTGTGCAACATTGAACGTAGGCCCATGATAGGTTGTATCAGAGCCACCGTGGTGGTTGATTCATGCATAATCCACAAGGTATGGGGATGGTAGGAACTAATAAGGAAGTAAGTAACGACTCACAATCTACATTGGGGGCAGATCCATGCTGGTACGATGCTTGTCATGGTACAAAGAAACCATGGTTGAAGAGGTGGTGCAGTTAGATCTGGCCGAGACGTATAAGATGGATGATAGGGGTGAGCATTCGGTCGGTTCAGCCAAAAAACAAACCAAAAAAACCGAAATTAAATTTTGCATAAAATTTCAAACCAAACCAAACCGAATTTTCGAAAACCAAAAAACCGAAAACTAAAATATTTTTAAAATTTCAAAAAGAACTAAACCGAATATATGCTTAAAACTGAATTAACTGAACCAAACCAAATTAACAAAATATAAAAATAAGTATTTTTTTATTTTTAATTATATTTTGATTAACTAAACCAAACCAAGAATTTCAGTTCAGTTCGATCAGTTTTTCCATTTTTTTTATTTTTTGCTCACCCCTAATGGATGGTGATATCTCGAGATCTCAGGAGGCACTAGTCCATTTGGATGCCGAGATGAGACACATCCATGATAAAATCACATATTCGATTCCAAATAAGTCTGCATCTAGATCAGCCACCTCATGGTCGAGGTGGAGGGGCGGATCAAGACCTTGGAGGATCAAGTTGTTTGTTTCAAGGAATATGGGTCAAGACCTCAAAAGCCCAACACGAGGTGTAGTTCCAAAACCTAGGGTATGTGATGGCTCGAGTGATTTACGAGAAATCGATATTTTCCTGCATAACATGAAGCTACAATTTGGGGTTGTTGGCTTGATCTCCAATGTCGCCAAGATGCATACAATTTTGGAGTTACTGATTGGCGAGGCAGCACGGTGATGGCAGCAGTGTCAGGTGGATGACGCGAGAGACATTAGCGGGGTGGACACATGAAAAGAATTCAAGATGTGAGGCAAATTCTACCATGGTAGTCCATGGTTCGAGGACAATAGTTTTATCGATCCTAGGATCCGGAAGGAGGTGCAGAAAGGGAGGAACACGCCGAAGGAAGGCGACTTACCAGTCGAATGACCCAGTATGAAGAAGGGAACAACGGATCTCACCAGGGACATGAGATTGGTGGGGGAGGTGTGGGGTATAAGGACATGGTGTGGAGCGAAGTAATTAGTTGGCTTGATTTGTATGTGGTGAGATAGGCTACATCATGGTTACTTGTTCACGTAGGGGCAAGGGAGCAACAACGGGGAAGGGAAATGGGGGTCTTTATAGAAGCAAAACCCTAGAAAAAATCCTAAGGTTGATGTGAACCGTGAGTTCTAGTGGAGACTTAATCGATGGGGGACAAGGTGACTTAGTGGTAGTCGAGACATCGATTGCGAGCAGGCAAAAGTCTGGATGTTATTGGACATGGGTGCGACAACCAATTTTCTATAGATAAAATTGGCGGAGATGTTAGGTTTGAGGTTAGAGCCAACGGGAGACATAATCAAGGAAGTGAATTCGGAGGCGCTTCTTTTACGAGGCAAGGCTGAAGGGGTGTTGGTTTCTATTAGCTGATGGGTTTGAAGTCTTACTTTCATGGTAGGGTGATAGATTATTTTGATGATGTGTTAAGACTGCATTAGCTTGATGTGGTCCAGGCATGCATCATCCTCTACTCCAACTCATAGGTTTTAATAGACAACAAGGTTGCAAGCCCCATTTACCGAAGTTGAATCGAGGAAAAACCCTAGAGTCTTGTTGAGGACGCAAATTTATTGGGGGAGAATTTCTCGGGCAACGTCTATCGAGTTTCCAATATGACTGTAGATGCTGGACCTTCGAGTCAAGCTCCAGCTGATGGTGGGGGATTGCGCCAAGAGGTTGCCAAGATGAGCGAACAACTTTCCAAGGTAAGTGAGAGGCTTCGATATGAGGATCATAGGATCAAAGAGCTTTGCAAGTTGCCCAATGGGGATGATGCAATGATACCGACATGCAAGAATTGCGCATCTAGTGAGAGTCATGGAGGACTTGGGTGTAAGATCAAGTGTCGATGCTCACTGATCAACGATGTGTACAGGGCAAGTGCGCTCCGGCTCCTCCCAAAGCGGAAGGTGCAAATACCTTATTCTTATACCCCCGCCTCCAACTCTCTGCCGCTGCAAGTGAAAATAAAAGAAAAGAAAAAGGACATCGAAATTTTTAACTAGAGGGAGAGAGGAAGAGGTTCGCCACCACCACTGATCTCCAACCACCACCACCTGTGAGCTCCACCAGCCACCACCGCCGAGCTCTGAACAACCACCGTTGAGCTCCAAAAAAGCACGCCACCACCACCACAGTTCCACCACCAGCAGCCACCACAGCTCTGAACTGCCACCACCAAGTCTTTTTTTATTTTTTATTTAAATACTTAATTAATTGTTTAGTTATATAATTGTGGATTTATCTCAAAATGTTGATTATTGTTGGGCTTAATTACCAATTAATTCAAGAAATTGGGGTTGAATTATAATTACTTAGATCTTTGGGTTTGATTTCAAAAATTAGGGTTAGTTTGGGATTTAATTGGGGAGTATTTCAAAGAATAGGATTGAATTATAAATATTTAGATATTTGGGGTTGATCTCAAAAATTAGGATTAGTTTGGAGTTTAATTAATAACTAGTTCAAAATCTAGGGTTGAATTGCAAATATTTGATTCGTATGCATTTGTCTTGAATATTGTACATATTTAGGTAGTATTTTAGTTAGATTTGTTATTAATTTCGGTATATGTTGGAGAGAATGAGCCTATTTTCATATTTATGTATCTCCGGCTTATTTTACCGTATTTTGATCTATGATACTTCAATATTTGATTGAATGATATTTATTTCAGGGATTTTGAAGTATTTCAGTCTTGTGAAGGACGAGTGTGAGCTTGCGAGTGGAGTTTTAACGAGATTGGGCCTCGATTTGATGCATTACAGCTGACACTGACTCTGTTATCCACACTGGGATACCTAGTGCCAGCACAGTTTCGGGATTTTAGAGCCCTCGGCCCATAAAAGGAACAGGCCCACTTCTGTGCCTTTAAAAGGAGAGGCGTCCAGTAGCAGAGAGACAACTACCACCTGAGATTTTCCCCTTCTTTCTTCTCGGACCTCTTGGATTGACAACCCAAGAATATTCTTTGTTTTCTTTCTTCTACCTTTCCGTTTCAAACTCTACTTTCTTAATTTTAGTAGATCTTAGATAGTTTCTTAGTTTAGTAGATCTTAGATTAATTAATTAGTGGATCTTAGTTTAATTTCTCGTTGGAACGATGTTACTCTTCTCCGTTAATTAGTAAGTTTTCAATTTCCTTTCCTTTACTAGTTTAATTTCTTGATTGCTTAGATTATAAACTTTTATTGCCTTGGTGATGTTCTTGATACGTAGTTGTGTTTCTTTCGATCTCTTATTGTTTAATTCTTAGAAATTTAGATAATAATATTTATTGTTATTCAAAACCCCATTTATGCTCTCTTCCTTCTCATGGTTAATTGTGTTCATGCTTCCTTTGAAATTGTATTGTTGGATTGCTTGATGGCTGTTGGTTAAAATTCACGGGTCTAGAGTTTATAGTCATTTAGAACCATCAATTAGGATTTTTTGGTGTTTAATTCACAAGTGTTTGATGAAATGCCTATTGGTCGTGGAGATGATTCTAGACTCTAGACCCCATTTTCTTAAATCTTTTCAAAGATTTTTATTTTATTGTTCATCGTCTAAATCAACATCTGGATTCTAAGTGTTTAGATTAGCTATTCTTCGTTATTTTCTCGTTCATGAACCAAACACTAAAAGAACCTCCGATTAGTTTTCCTCAAGAGATTCGACTCGTGTCAACTTACCAACCTACAAGTGACCTTGTACTCTTGCAAGAGAACTTTTAAGCTTGAAAAATTTATTTTAAAAGTAGGTACGGAAAGTTCGATTTAGATTTCAAAAGCTAGGGATATTTTTGGGTTTATTTAGTAAATACTTAAGAATTTAGGATTAAATTATAAATATTTAGATATTTGGGTTTGATTTAAAAATTAGGGTTAGTTTGGGGTTTAATTGGGGAATATCTTAAAAGATTAGGGTTGAATTGTAAATATTTAGGTATTCGTCTTTCCAACAATTGATTTAAATTTTTTTTAAAATGTGATGGTGATTTTAAAAAGTTTTAAATTGTGCGTGGTGGGAGTTTTGAAATGCCGTGGTGATCGAAAAGTAAATGTTGTATTTAATATATATATTATGATTGTGAATAATATTACATGTTGTGATTGGTTGGTGTATACGTCGGTGATTACGTGGTGTACGGCACTGACCGGGAGGTTTCGTCCCTCCAATAACAAATTTTAATTTTTCTTAAATATGATGGTGGTTTTAAGAAGTTTTAAAACGTGCGTGGTGGGGTTTTTAAAATGTCGTGGTGACCGGCAAGTGAATATTATGTTTAATATATACATACATACACACACACACACACATATATATATATATATTATGATTTCTGAATAATATATACATGTTGTATACATCGGTGATGACGTGGTGTACGGCACCGGTTGGGAGGTTTTGTCACTCCAATAACAAATTTTAAAATTATATTGATGGTTTGATTATAGTCTTTGTTTCTACACTCAAACACTTTGCCTTAGACCCGTTTGAGATTTAGTATCAAATAGAGAGTTTGATACAAAATTATGAATTGTCCACTTATTTTGACAGTTTGAGAATGTGATTATCTTCGTACGTATGTATTTTATGGACTTTTAAATTCTAGTTTCCATCTCTCCTTTGTTCTCGGGTGCACTGCAATATATTACTTAGAGAACTAAGGGGAAGTGCTGCCGAAATTTTTAGGTTCTTAAAATGCATAGTAAGATAATTTTATTATGGAACATTACATTCTTGAATGGAATAGGACCCTTACCAAATATTCGACCATTTTGTATATGCACCCTCATACCGCTCACTTATCTATAATTCAATCATCTATATTAACTAATCATAAGTAAGATATTATAGGATGAGTTTTGACCATAGTTGGATGTACAAACGGAGGGTGGACGGTTACCTGTTCAATGCATTCATAGAAGGGGTGGAGAGCTTCATAAAATTTCCGAGGGGAAATTATCCTCACAATCTTTTCAAATTAAAAAAAATAAAAAATGCGTATTTACCTATCAACACTCAATTCTCATGGTTCTATGACATTGAGACGCACCCCGTGCCACCTTCAAAAAATCACGACGCTTCTTCGATTCACGTTTCCAACCGAACAAGTTGATCGATTGATCGTATCTTGGTTGTTGGTTGAATTACACGACACGTATAAATACGCACATGTTCGATGATATTTTTTAATCGAAATTGGGTCAAAACCACCACACGTGCCTAAAATGATAGGATTTGTTTTATTTTTACGAATTTTCTAGTTTTTTTCAATTTTTTTCTTGGTTTTTTTAATTAAAAAAACACAGAGGGGACTCAATCCCCCTCGGGATTTCCGAGGGAAAGTTGTTCTCCTCAATTTTTTTAAATTAAAAAAATAAAAAATAAATAAAAAAAAATAGAAAACGCGTATTTATCAATCAACACCCGATTCTCGTGGTTTTATGACATTGAGACGTACCCCGTAACACCTTCACAAAATCACGATGCTTCTTCGATTCGTGTTTCCAACTGAACAAGTTGATCGATCGACCGTATCTTGGTTGTTGGTCGAATTACATGACACGTGTAAATACGCACATGTTCGGTAATATTATTCAATCAAACCAGGTCAAAACCACCCCCACGTGCCTAAAATGATAGGACTTGTTTTATATTTACGATTTTTCTATTTTGCGTATTTACCGATCAATACCCGATTCTCGTGGTTCTATGATATCGAGACGCACCCCGTGCCACCTTCACAAAATTACGACGCTTCTTCGATTCGCATTTCCAATCGAACAAGTTGATCGATCGATCGTATCTTGGTTGTTGGTCGAATTACACGACGCGTATAGATATACACATGTTCGGTGATATTTCTCAATCAAAACCGGGTCAAAATCACCCCACGTGCCTAAAATGATAAGATTTATTTTATTTTTATGATTTTTCTATTTATTTTTATTTTTTTAATTTAAAAAACGAGGGGATTCAATTCCCCTCGGGATTTCTGAGGGGAAATTGTTCCCCTCGGTTTTTTAAATTAAAAAAATAGAAAAAATAGAAAATAAATATTTACCAATCAACACCCGATTCTCATGGTTTTATGACATCAAGATGCACCCCGTGCCACCTTCACAAAATCACGACGCTTCTTCGATTCGCGTTTCCAACTGAACAAGTTGATCAATCGATCGTATCTTGGTTGTTGGTCGAATTACAAGACACGTATAAATACGCAAATGCTCGATGATATTTTTCTAGCGAGACC
>BMAC01000176.1:1031216-1042010 GCA_014905375.1 Phtheirospermum japonicum
TAAAATGATAGGATTTGTTTTATTTTTACGCCTTTTCTATTTTTCTTGATTTTTTTATTTAAAATCGAAAAAATTAGAAAATGCGTATTTACCGATCAACACCCGATTCTCGTGGTTCTATGATATCGAAACTAGAGCTGGCAATTTTAGGCCCAACCCGACCCAATTTTAGTCGGGCTTGGGGCTTGGAACACCAGACCCAAAAAAATCGAGCCATTTTCTGCCCGCAAAATTACACTATATTCCTTATGATGGGTCGGGCTTGGGCCGTTGAAATCACGGTCCGATGAAATTTCGGCCCGGCCAACCCAATTTTTGACGTTGGCCCGACCCAAACCATTAGCAACTCTAATCGAGACGCACCCCGTGCCACCTTCACAAAATCACGATGCTTCTTCGATTTGGTTTCCAACCGAACAAGTTGATCAATTGATCGTATCTTGGTTGTTGGTCGAATTACACGACACGTGTAAATACGCATGTTCGATGATATTTTGCAATCGACACTGGGTCAAAACCACCCACGTGTCTAAAATGATAGGATTTATTTTATTTTTGCGACTTTCCTATTTTTTGATTTTTTTTAATTTAAAAAAACAAGAGGATTCAATTCCCTTCGGGATTTCCGAGGGGAAATTGTTCCCCTCGGTTTTTTAAATAAAATAAAATATGAAAAAATTGAAAAAAATAGAAAACGCGTATTTACAGATCAACATCCGGTTTTCGTGGTTCTATGACATCGAGACGCACCCCGTTTCACCTTCACAAAATCACGACGCTTCTTCAATTCGTGTTTCCAACTGAACAAGTTGATCGATCAATCGTATATTGGTTGTGAAGAATATGGCGAGATTATGCCTCGAGAAGCCCTTTTGATAACTGATGATGAATATGGAAAATATTTGAAGGTCAAGATTAAGTCATGCAATGACCGTTTAACAGGAAGAATAAAAAAAGTATCAGAAATCACATTCAACTTATAATCATTTATAGGGTTAAGTTGATTTATCATTCAAGATTAATAAACAAACTCTATTATTTAATATATAATAATAATAATAATAATAAATAAATAAATAAAAGTAGTTTTAATAGGTATATATATATATATATATATATATATATATAATTTTATTTTTTTAATTTTCAAAAAGTCCGAGGGGAAATTTTCCCTTCGGTAATTTTCGAGGGTAAATTGTTCCCTTCGGTATTTTTAGGGGTAAATTCCTTCGGTAAGTATACCCTCGAAAAGACTTCGTTATTGCCTTAGGTAATTATGGCGACAAACATTGGCGCCATGTTTGCGAGAGATTTACTGAAGGGAGTAGTACCGAGCTTAAAATCCCTCGGTATTGCCCTCAGTAAAAATTACTTTCGGCAATGCCCTCAGAATTTTTGAGGGCTATATTTCCCTAAGTGTTCCCCTCGGTAAAATACTGTTTTTTTTAGTGGTTTGGAGGAGAGACGTGTGGCGTCACAAGACCCTACCAACATTGATGAAGACGAGGTCTATTTAGAGACTGTCGGAGTGAAGAAAGGTTTCCGATTTAGTGTGGGATTCTTAGGGAGTATTCTCGCTTCGAAGACTTCCAGAGTGGGTACCTCCTCTGATTTAAATAGCCGCGTCACGGAGCTCTAGACAGAGATGCATGCTTTGAAGAGTCAGGTCGAGACTCTGCTCAAGGCTAATGAGCGGGCACATCAGGATCAGTTCCAGGTGATGCACGAGGCGCATGCGCGTGAATGGCTCGAGATGTAGGCGATGCTCTGTCAACAAGTGATGGAGGAAGTCCCCGTAGCAATGAGAGCGCCTCGACCTCGGCAACCTCCACCCAATCTTCCAGAGCAGTAGTGTAAGATTAAGGAACAATTTGTCAGAATATTTATGTTTGATATTTGATTTAAACCGTATACATTTTAGGATGCTAATTAATTATGTTTCATATATTATTTTAATTTTTTTTGGCACCTGCAAATCATGTTTCATATTTAATTTTTGATTTGTGACACAAGTAAAAAATAAAAAATAAAAAAAATAGAATGCTGACGGCCTATGAGTCGTCAGCAAAATTCTGAGAATGCTAACTGGTATGGAATGTCGGCATTTGCCCACGAGCAATACCTGTCAGTATTTGCCAACGTGCGCATTTACTGTCAGCACATGCTGAAGGGTGGCTGATCGGCGGCTAGGGGTTTCCGACAAGAAATACCCATCAATACAATATCGGTAAATACTGACGGCTAGTGTTACAGTAACCGCGACATCAAAAATACCAATAGGTAATACCCGTCAGCAAACTCGTCGATAAAAAGGATACTGACGAATTTGTTGAAGTTGTACACGCCATCACTTGCCGATTTTGGGTAGTAAAGGCACGCACGTGGCGAGTTGCGCCATGGGCCAAGCAGGCATGCCCATCCTGAGAAATTAGCGAACATTGGGCCGATCCGGCTTCTTAGAGTCATAATCTAGCTGAGAGTTCTATTCGTATTAGTATTCCTATAGATTATGTTTCTTTTCATGAAGAGAGGCGTGTGTGGGTTATTTTCCTTATGCGCCGCGTCTAAAAGGATTGTAAAATCAGAAGGTCTATGGTTTTAAAAATAAGGATCAGATTTACGATGTTGTTAATCAATGTTAACAACACTAGTTAAACACATCAACTAAAATATCATAAAGTTATGCAGCGGAAATTAAAAAGAGAACACGATTAAACAAATTCAGTTCACAAGTAAATACTTGTGAACTTGGGTGTACAAACCCGTAAACTATATTACTTTCAATTCACGTTTAATACAAAATATAAAGTAATATATGAAAACTAAATATCAAGAAACTTGATACTAAATACTTGTTGCCGGAATGGCAAGATCTCTTCGGTTGGTCACGCAACTTCCAAGATCTTGTTTACTCACGAACGTTGGCTCCAAGTAGTTTTCTTCACCGTGTTCTTCTTCCTTTCTTGTGCGTCTTCTTGCGTCTTCTCCTCCAAGAAATCCGTGCGTCAAACTCTTATAAAAACCGTGAACCAAGTGTAGGAATACTTGTGTCTTAAATAGACAACTAAGAATCCTAAACTTGGTAAAATCCTAAAAACAAATCCTAAACACAATCTAGGAATAATTAAAGTCTTGTGCATAAACTAGGAAACATAAAATTGTCCTAAATCTAGTTCCCTAATTTATTTTGTGCCCAAGAAAGGCAAATAACAAAATAGGAATTATTGCCAAGAATAAATTCCTCAACAATCTCCCCCTTTTGCCTTTCTGGACAAAACACTAAGACGCAAACACAAATGAAAACATTAACTCCCCCTAAGCTAGAAAACTCCCCCTAAATAAAACACCCAATGTTGTTAATCATGCAAACCAACATTACAAATCAACATTGTTCAAACAAAACAGTTTTCTCAAAACAAACAGAGTAAAGGAACTCAATGACTTCGAATCCTCTTCGACCGTCGAGGAGATGTCGAAGTTCCTTCACCACTCTTCTTCCTCTTCTTTTTCTCCCTCAGTTTCTTCAAAGCCTTGTTGCGGGCCCGTATTCGCTTACGCCTCTTCTCTTGAGCAAGGATCGCCAAGGCTTCGGCTGCAACAGCATCGTCAGCATCATCAGCCGCATTCTCAGTTCCGGCAACATCAGCAACATCAGCATCCTCATCATCTTCTCCAGGAAAACTCCCTCCCCCTACGTTCGCGTCACTCTCTCCCCCTTTTTGACCAGAAAGGGAAAGGGCCTCCAACAACGAGCAACGAAGTGCCTGCAGCTTAGAAATCTGCAAATCTATGGAAGCAACATGCGCACGCAGGAGCTGCGCAGAAATGCGAACCATGTTGGGATCGTCCGTCTCAACATCACTAGCAACATCGGCAGGAGCAGGAGCATGCCAAGGCAAATCGAGCACCCGTGCACCAGTAGTGTGCTGGCCTCTAAAAGCGAACCAATCAGCATCACCCGTGAGCACATCATCTGGGTGAAGCGTCAGACCTTGGCTTGTCAACAGCCTGAAAATAAGAGAAGGAAAACACAACTAGGCAGCCGACCTAGATGTGGCAAACTTAGTCACGATATCAAAAACATGGTGGCCGAAACTAAACTTAACTCCCTTCCCAAGCTTGAACAAAAACTGGGCCTGAGGCCGAGTAACAACTGTAGTGTTCCGGGAAGGGACCCAATTGCAAAGAGCCACCTTATGCATAATGGAGTACAAGGACGAGAGCCTAGTGCTCGGTAATTGCTCAAACCATGAATGAACCATCCCACCCGATAGAAAAGACACAACCTCATCCATATCCTCCACAGAAAAATTACCCCGGTGCGTAGTTGTGCCAAACAAATCATCAATAAGGTCAGGGGTAAAGGCAAACACTTTGCCTCGCAGAAAAACCTTCCCATAGTTCACAGAACTTAAATCGGCAATTGATGGCAGCATATTGGCATAAAACTCTAGAACAATATCCCTAACAAAAGGAATGGCGGTAGAGACTGTGGAATACATACCATGGAAACGGAGATAGGCTACCAGGTTGTGGCGCTCAAACAGGTCAAACGGCACTTTTCTCTCAGCGATCAAATGTCGAGTTTGATAAACATCAAACAGCTCAGCAGCTTCAGCAGTTAAAAACTTCTCGGAGAAGGGCTTCATGTCCTCAATTTCTGGCGAAGGAGAATCAGTGCCAGCTGAGGACTGGGAATGATCACAGGCAGCCGAGGAGGACTGCGCGGGGGAATTCGATGGAATAGGAACAGATGTAGTGCAGGCAGAAGAGACAGACTGGGAGTGACTCAATGTTGGTAAGGGACTACCAACATGACTACCAACATCATCCTTGGCAGCTGTCTTCTTTTTCTTCTTGTCCTTTTTGAGAGCAGCAAAAACCTCTTGCAAGGGCACATCCATTGAAGAGTCAGGGGAATGCTCAAAAAGGCCTGTATCAAACTCAGGCGAAGCAGCAGGAGTCGGAGATGGCAGGGGAACCTCAGCAGCAGGTGACTTGGCGGAACTAGTAACTTCGCCAGTTATAAAATCCAGCACAGTATACGGAGGCGAAGAATACTCCGTAGCAGATGATTTGGGAGAGACCTTAACATTCGCCTGGCTCGGAGAAACATTATCCTTTTTCTGGCTGTGTCTCCTGTCTGCTTTTCGTACCAGCTGCTTCCGGCGAGTAAACCTTTTCTTCTCCGGCAAGCTAGGAGCAGAAGCAGGCGGCAGCTCAACTCCGGCAATCGGAGCAGTAGGCACAAAGTCCTGATCATCGGGATCAGACTCCACGACAACATCTTCCTGGAGATTCATATGTTCAATCGGCACGTGGCGACGCGGACCGGCCTTGCTCTTTGGGACTGCGGGCGGCACGACGCCGGGTGGTATATTGCACAGACGTCTGGACCGCTTTAGGGTAGGATTTCCGACGCGGCCAAAGGTCTCAGCCACAAAAGCTAAGCCCGGGGGGTTATCGACATCAATCTCGTTCCCAGGCTGTCCAGGGAACACCTGAATTACCGGCGTAGCATCAACCGGCGATGGAACAGGTACGGCGGCGAGAGAATCTGGCGCATGCAAAACAGGCGGCGATGTTGATAGCGGTGGGCTTGAAGAGCTACCACCACCAATCTCTTCACGGATATCCAGGCCGCCTATCTTTGGATATGGCAACGGTATTTGGTCGCCGGAGCGGCGAACCTCCTCTGGCAATTCAGGGACTGTCGGAGATGGAGAGCTAGACATCCTGCACAATTTTACAGCAACAAAGAATCAAGAGCAGAAATCGATAGAATTGGAGAGGAGAAAGGAGTCTGAGAGTTGTAATTGAAGAGAGGGTTTGGGGATTGTGATCAAACGGTAAGAAATCAGTCTTTTAAGCCCCCCAAAAAAATGACCGTTGACACAGGGGAGAGAAAGAGTAAAAAAAATAAAAGGAAAATTCCCTAAAAATCTCACGGGCCGATTTTAGGAATAAAACACGATTTTATTTCCCCTTTTTTAAAACACGACTTCCCCTCAGAATAGGTTTCAAGACCACAGAAACCGCCTTACTTGTTATTCCTCCTTTTTTTTATTTAAAAATTGTATAACTTAATCTACAAAATAGGCCGAAAAAAATACAAAGCTGAATTTTGTGAACCATCAGCACAGTATTACCTATCTTGTGCAATGTTATAATTCACTCACCAAATTCACCTCGTTATTACCTGTCCAGCCGTCCGATTATAACTCCACTAAAACACTTGGTTAGCTCAATTCAAAACAGAATTAAGAGATTTCAAGTAAGACAAAAACACAAGAAACACAACGCACAGTAAGACGGCATCTTCACAAAGTATGAATGTCTTATAGGATGCCTAAAAATCATGACCTAAAAGGTTAAAACAGAACACATAATGATTTCAGCGTTTTGATCCAATGTTGCTTTTTATTACTAARAACATTAGAAACCAACATTGCCTTAGGTGAAGTCAATGGAAACTTACCCCTTAARCCAAGTTAATGACTACGTCAAAATCTCTCAAGAAGGTGATTTTTTAAAGATTGGAGCATTTTGAGTCKAGATTTTCTTCATCCTTGAAGGGATTTAAATCTTTTAATCTTCAGCAATTGCTGTTAAACACCTTTTGTTTTTGGACCTGGGAGAAAGCCAGTTTCTGCGGGCAAGTTTCACAATCACCTAATTTCGAAGAGGTTGGTCCTTTTTGTCATTATTTTTATTGCAACAGAGGACCTTATTGCACTTTCAATCAAACTCAATGCATTAGGATAATGTATGAAAAGAAAAGAAAAATGCATGCAAAAAAAATACAGATGTTGTGACTGATGTTGATAAGTAGTGTCACAACATCACAACCAACATTGGTTAGACAATGCAAATACCGAGATCTCTTCTCAAACGAGAGAAGGTCTAGTAATCTAATGCCTTAGTGAAGATGTCAGCTAGCTGATTATCGATTCCAATATGTTCAAGGCTAACAATCTTCCTCTCAACTAGGTCTCGAATAAAGTGGTACCTTATGTCAATGTGTTTGATTCGAGAGTGCTGGACTGGATGTTTGGAGATGTCAATGGCACTGGAATTATCACACAACACCGTCAAGATATTACTGTGCAGACCGTAGTCTTCAATCATTTGGTTCATCCTCAGTAATTGTGTGCACGCACTTCCAGCTGCAATGTACTCGGCTTCAGCTGTAGAAAGAGAAATACAATTTTGCTTTTTGCTGTACCAAGAAATTAGATTATTACCCAGAAAAAAACATCCTCCAGTAGTACTCTTCCTATCTACTACATCCCCAGCCCAATCCGAATCAGTGAATCCTAAAAGTTCAGTACCAGTATCTTTCGTGTACCACATACCTAGTTCAGTTGTACCAGCAATGTACCTAATAATTCTTTTAACCGCTTTCAAGTGTGACTCTTTTGGATTAGACTGATACCTAGCACATAAGCACACACTATACATAATATCAGGTCTACTTGCTGTCAAATACAACAAACTTCCTATCATACTCCTGTACATGGTGTTATCAACACCCTTACCAACATCGTCTCTGGTCAGCTTTACAGTTTTGCCCAGCGGTGTTTTCTTAACAGATTCACCCTCTAACCCAAACTTTTTGACTAAGTTCTTTGCATATTTAGTCTGGGAAAGGAAAATACCGTCATCAAGCTGTTTAATTTGTAAACCAAGGAAGTACGAGAGGTTACCTTCCATACTCATTTCGAACGTATCAGACATTCGAGTGACAAACTCCTTGACCATCTGCTCGTTAGTGGATCCAAAAATAATATCGTCTACATAAATTTGGACAATTAAGATGTGCTTGTTGGATTTAAGAAGAAACAAGGTTTTGTCAACTTCTCCTCGTCTAAAATTCAAATAAAGCAAATGTTGAGTTAGCCTTTCATACCAAGCTCTCGTAGCTTGTTTTAAACCATAAAGTGCTTTTTTCAATTTTAAAACAAAATCAGYTTTTTGAGGATCCACAAATCCTTTAGGCTGCTCAACATATACTTCTTCACTTAATACTCCATTCAAAAACGCACTCTTGATGTCCATTTGATGCAACGAAATTTTCATATGACAAGCAACAGAAAGCAAAAYTCTTACCGACTCAATTCGAGCAACAGGGGCAAAAGTCTCATCAAAATCAATACCTTCAATTTGCGTATACCCTTGTGCGACAAGTCGAGCTTTATTCCTCACAATGTTGCCTGCTTCATCAGTCTTGTTTTTGAATATCCACTTGGTCCATGTCACATGAGCATTCTTTGGCCTTGGAACAAGATCCCACACATCATTCTTGGAGAATTGCTCCAACTCTTCTTGCATGGCCCGAATCCAGAACTCATCTTTGAGTGCATCCTCCACGCGCTTGGGCTCTATTTTAGAAAGGTACAAAGACTCACAAATTTTAGAACAATTAGTAGACAAACAAACATACCTAACCATTTCCTTGAAATTTATTTGTCGACGTCTTGTACTCCTTTCYTCCATATCACCAATAATTTGGCCCACGGGGTGGTTTTTCTGGATTCTGGATGGAATATCCCTCTGATGAAGATCAATGGGATCTGCTGGATCTTCTTCTTCTGAATCAGAGTCAGATTCTGCAATTTGGCTCGATGTTGGTACTGATGTTGGTATCCCAGTATCAACATGGTTATCAACATCACTTAAGTTTCTGAGTTCAGCGGCTGCATCTTTATTTTCAATACCTGCACCATCAACTGAAGTAGGAGTAATACTGTTCTGAGGGTTTTGATCATAAATCAGATCATCATCCTTGACAGGCTTGACTCCACTTGTTAGATCATCAAACTTGACATTTACTGACTCAAACATACTTCGAGTTCGAAGGTTAAACAACCTATATGCATGACTATTTGGGGAATAGCCCATAAAGATGCACTTATCACTCTTTGAGTCAAGTTTGGCAAGATGATTTCTGTCATTTAACACATAGCAAACACATCCAAATACATGAAAATAGCTCAAATCTGGTTTCTTTCCAATCAACAATTCGTAGGGAGTTGCACATGAACCTGGTCTAAAGTAAGACCTATTCGTGATATGACAAGCGGTGTTCATTGCTTCAGCCCAAAATCTTTTAGCTATTCCATTAGAAATTAGCATAGTTCTAGTCATCTCTGCTAGAGTTCTATTCTTACGTTCAGCTATGCCATTTTGTTGAGGGGTAATTGGAGACGAAAATTCATGACTAATACCCTCAGAAGTGCAGTACTTTAGAAATGATGCGTTTTCAAATTTCTTTCCATGATCGGTTCTAATTCTACCAATTTTTACTTTAAATCTCACACATAGCTTCTTTGCAAATTTTTTGAAAGCCTCACATGTTTCAGATTTTTCTTTTAAAAACTCTACCCAAGTAAACCTAGAAAAATCATCAACTATCACGAAAACATACCTCTTACCACCAAGACTCTCAACCTCTAGTGGTCCCATGAGATCCATGTGAAGCAGTTCAAAGCAAGATGATGTAGTGAGACTTTGTTGGACTGGATGTGGCACCCTTACCTGTTTTTCTTTCTGGCACGCCTCGCACACCGGAATGATCTTGGTGTTGAGTTTGGGTAGTCCAGTCACAGCATCTTCCTTGGTCAGCCTATCCATCATCTTGTAATTTACATGTCCAAGCTTTTGATGCCAAAGTTCTGCATCACTAACTTGGGACAACCTGCAAAAAGCATCACTGTGAATTTGGTAGCAATTATCTGAAGTTCTTTTACCAGTGAGAATACACAATCCATTCTCTTCATAAACTTCACACTTTTCTCGGTTGAATTTAACGCTGAACCCTCCGTCGCACAATTGACTTATGCTGATCAAATTTGTTGTAAGTCCTTCRACTAGCAGCACATTTTCTAATGTTACAACACCAGGAACATGGAGAGTCCCTTGGCCAACAATCTGGCCGTTTGCGCCTCCTCCATACTTCACTTTTCTGCCTTTAAATCTGACAATGTTGGAGAGCAATTCTTCTGAGCCTGTCATGTGCTTCGAGCATCTACTATCAAAATACCAGGCTTCAGGGACTAGAGACTTCAAAGAGGTATGGATCATGTTGCACTTGATGCTGTTTTTCTTGACCCACACTTGTTTGTATCTGATGTTGGTATTGATGTTGGTAGCGCGGTTACCAACATTGGACTTGACAGGCATATTTGTTCTCTGAGAGTGTCTTCTTCCCCCAATGATCTTCCAACAAAAGGGACGAATGTGGCCTGGTTCTCCACAATGATGGCACACGAATTGTCTCCTTCTCTTCTTGTGGCGTTTGGAAGATTTTTGTTCTTGACTCGACACTTGCGTGGGTTAACTTGGCTTGTATCCTAATCCATGTTTAGAGGAATCTGGGAAATTAACCTGCAAAATTTCATCAAACTTAGCCTTACCTTTGTTTAGATTTGAAATTGTACCTCGAACAGTAGTAAGTTCGTTTCTAATCTTCTCAAGCTCAGCATCCTTCTTGGTGAGAGATGATTCCAACCGGACAATAATTTCGAGCTGATCCTCCTTTTCCTTGGTTAGTTTCTCTACTTCTTTTGCGAGATCTTTCGCTTTGAGAACCTGTTTACTCCAACTGACATACAATTTTTTGTGATCTTCACTCAGCTTCTCATATTCCTCATAATAGTCAGTGGTCTCAGCATTCAGGCACACGATGTTATCTGCAAGCAAACCAACATGGATATCGTCGTCCCAAACAACATGGGAGAATAATGCTGGGACTGGATCAAGTGGCTCGGAATCATTAACGTCTTCAGTAAAGTC
>BMAC01000176.1:1043248-1059466 GCA_014905375.1 Phtheirospermum japonicum
TATCATAAAGTTATGCAGCGGAAATTAAAAAGAGAACACGATTAAACAAATTCAGTTCACAAGTAAATACTTGTGAACTTGGGTGTACAAACCCGTAAACTATATTACTTTCAATTCACGTTTAATACAAAATATAAAGTAATATATGAAAACTAAATATCAAGAAACTTGATACTAAATACTTGTTGCCGGAATGGCAAGATCTCTTCGGTTGGTCACGCAACTTCCAAGATCTTGTTACTCACGAACGTTGGCTCCAAGTAGTTTTTTTCACCGTGTTCTTCTTCCTTTCTTGTGCGTCTTCTTGCGTCGATTATCCTCCAAGAAATCCGTGCGTTAAACTCTTCTAAAAAACCGTGAACCAAGTGTAGGAATACTTGTATCTTAAATAGACAACTAAGAATTCTACACTTGGTAAAATCCTAAAAACAAATCCTAAACACAATCTAGGAATAATTAAAGTCTTGTGCATAAACTAGGAAACATAAAATAGTCCTAAATCTAGTTCCCTAATTTATTTTGTGCCCAAAAAAGGCAAATAACAAAATAGGAATTATTGCCAAGAATAAATTTCTCAACAAGGATCATAGAGACGATCTCCATGTTAAGTCATGTCTACCGACGCACGATCAAGATCCGATGTGCGACATCGAACGTAGGGCCATGACACTAAATTGGAAAATTAGATTATAGCAAATAATTATAAATTAATTCAAATAGAAATAAGAAGATTTATTCATCAATAAAATATTAGGTATGGAAAAGAGGGGTGGAGTGGTCCAAAAAAGTCCATTCTCCTATATCCCCAAAATACACGTTAATTGCAACTTGTATGCGGAGATATTTTTAATTTTCAAGGGTCCATAGTCCAGCACCGTTTGAAGTTCATGCGTTGAAATTAAAAGTACTATAGCTAGGCCTCACTACCCATTCGTAGATCTACGTATGAATTGCAAGTTGCATGGAGATGAAGAGTATTTTGATATACACACACTCACACACTAAATTTAAGGCTTATGCTAAATGATGAGTGAATCGAATACAATAATAATAGATTATTCAAATTTATTTGAATTTTTATTGGGTATCAAATTGTCTTTGAGTTTGATTTGGTTATTTACCAAATAAAAATTGAATGATCTTTAATCGAGTTAAATGAATTAAACTTGAGTAAATTAATATTTTTCACACATATTATTGTTTTTTTACTTATCGGGTTGATTTCAAGCTAAGCTTACCATATTAGCAAACATACAAATGTATTCAAGTTTGATTTTATATTTATTGACCGATTCAGTAACGAGTTGATCTCGACTCGCCACTCCAGGATCAAGTACCATTTGATTCAATTTTCAGATCTAGCTAGCTTATGCTTCTATTATTTAATATTGGAACAATTGGCAAGTTTATTGTTGTAATAATTCATTGATACTTGATGTAGTGGGTATGGTTTAATAATATATTTCCAAGAGTTCTGATATTTTAAGTTTGATAAATTGAACATTTTCTGTTTTGCTCACGAGTCAAACAATTGACTAATTCAATTATTTATGCTGGGATAACTTTTCCATGTAACGAGATCCTTAGTTTTGATATATCCATGGTTTAAAAATCAATATAGTGCTTGAATTGCAAATCCTCGTTGATTGAAGTAAAAAAAAATGTCTGTTATTGTAATTCGACAGAATTAATGATTCATTTTTCTGTTTTTGAACTCATGGAAAAATCTGAAGATATTTCTTGTATTAGACAGGTTTACCCTTTTATGGTTAGGCCAGTCGGTACCTATACATACCAAATATAGATATAGCAGATGTGAAGTGTTCAATCTAACCCCTTCGCATAGTGTAATTAAAGTCGGTTAGTTAATTATTCTTCGTACAGATCATTAAATATTATACCCTCAAATATCAAAGTCTGCATTAATTTGCAAAGACAATATATTTCCTTCGGATTGGGGCATATATTAAATAAAATGGTCGATCAAATAACTAATTTTAAATGTTTGACTTGATTGTCCACATATTTCTAACTCAGCCAGGGATAGCTCGAATAATTCATGTTTGTTTCACATATGCGCTTAATTTCGATTTGTACCTACTTACATAGTAATATATTTAAATAGCATTGTCTAATTAAATTCACAAGTGGATAATTAAATAAAAAGAATTAAATTAATATGTATTTCAGTGATATTCTACGGTGCCGTGACTATACCATTCTTCACATAATTATAATCATTAGATCATGTTAGGGGATAAGTAGTGGGATAGATCAATGGATGTAAATGCAAGGGATGGGGGCATGGTGGCTTCATGGCACCGTAGTCATTTCCTATATTTCATCGTATTAATTTACAAATATAACTTACGACGAAATGGTGAACGATCACCATATCTAAAAGTTTGTCCTGTATCAATATATTTTATCATTGGCGGATCTATTTAGGTTGAACGGGGTATAACTGTACCCCCAAAGTATACTACATATATATAATAGGTAGTAATATTTTTCAAAATTTGAGGATGGTGAAGTTGTTATAAGCCTTGTTTTGGAACTAACTCACGAGGTTCAATCCCTACAAATACAATTTTTTGTTTAACTGTTTCTTTTTTATTGAATTTTGTGTTTAAAATTAAATGTAAATTTTCTTTCTTGGAGTAACCACGTGTTTCCATTGAAAAAGCCAAGTTGCAGTTATCATTTAAACTATAAGATTAATCTGTTAAATATTACATGTTTAATTTATAATATAGTTGTTGTAATTAATAATTTTTTATATAATCTTTTTACAACATATTTGCATAATCATTGAAAATATATTTTGTGTTGTATACATTTAAATTATAAATATATACACTCATTTATTTATTTTGGTGCCCCAAATTCAAAATCGTAGATATGCCACTGTACTATACGATAAACAAATTTAATATAAAAATATGTAATTAATAATTCTAATGTTTATTATGTCCAGCTTAATTAGTTTTCATCATCGTCAACAATGAGAACTCAAAATGGCGCGAGTTGTCGTACGTGGAAAGCGTGTGGTACACCGTTTTCCCATTTGTGCTCACTCATTTGACATCAAGCAAAAGTCAACCCAATCAATATAAAAAACAAATACCCTAAACTTAGTTGGCTCTTTAGTGCATGTAGAGGGCCTTCGATTACAAGTATATATAAACACCCTCCCTATCTGCTTCTCTTTCATTCCATTATTTATTTTTTCCCTTTATAAAAAAAAAAGGGGGACAAAGTCAAATTACGGCTAAGCTTATCTTCTTCATTTTCTCTCTTTTGAATTATTTTTTAAAAATTCTTTTGTCTCTGAGATGGAGGATTGGAGTTTGCAAGCCATAGTGAGAGGCTCAAGCGGTGAATTCGCAAATATTAAATTTGATCATATGGAAATGAACGGTCAGGATCCGTTTTTCAATGCCAGCTGTCACGATCATCAGCAATTCGATGCTGAGTTTCTTACAAATTTTCATGAGATTTTCGATGTGCCGACAACGGGTTCAAGCGACGAACTAAAAGAGCTTTATAAGCCGTTTTACACGGCTAATAATCATTCGCTCCCGGCTCAGACCGTTTTCGATTTTCAAGAGCCGGAAAATAAAGTAATGGCCGATGATCATAAGCCGGCTCATGATTCTGACCAGTCAACGGGGACTAGTTGTGTTGCTAGGGTTACAGCTGGTAATTATACGCCAAAGTACAAGAGAAGGTTTGTAATTTAACACGTTTTGATGTTTTGTTTTTTTTTCAACTCATGATTTGATTAAAATATAATTTTTTTTTTTTTTTCTGGTTTATGTTTATTTTTACAGAAAGAATCAACATAAAAGAGTTGTGATTCAAGTTTCTGCTGAGGGACTTGCTTCTGATATGTGGGCTTGGCGCAAATATGGCCAAAAACCTATCAAGGGCTCACCTTATCCAAGGTAATGTAATTCTATATTTATTTTTATTTTTAATTATTATTTTTTTTTTTCTCTGTGTGTATCGATTTGCTAAAAAACCCGAGTGTTCATATTGACCTAACTCCGGCGTTAGTTCACACTAGATGAAAGAAATCGAGAGCATCTTTTGTTTTTTTTAATTATCAATTTTCTTTTATTTTTGTGTGTAGAAATTAAAATTTCCGCATGAATTAATAAGTATATGCCAAACCCCTATGTATAGGACTTAAAGATGCAATTCACCATATGTAACCACACTTTGAAAGCTTCATATATATACATATCATTAATTACCAATTTGCTAATTAATTAATCTTTAAATATAATCATTTATGTGAACATGAATTATTCCAAATTCCACACGTTAATATTCCACACCAATTCTATTGCATTGGATGAACGACACATGTAGTATAATAACTGTAAGCATATCATTCATTCAATATCGTGAAATGTTTAATTTTAACTAACATTTCGACACTTCATATACGTCAAATTTTCTAATTAACCTTTAGCTTAATTATTAACGTGATCAACATGACCTATTCCACTACCTAGACCACTGCATGCATTAGATAAATAACACATGTACAATATAACATCATAATTATACACACGACATTGATCCATTACAGTGAAATAAATTCACTTAATTAACTTTTTATATATAATTTATGTGAGCAGGAGCTATTATAGGTGTAGCAGCTCAAAGGGGTGTTTGGCAAGAAAGCAAGTCGAGCAAAGTTGCACCGATGAAGGAATGTTCATCGTAACCTACACAGCCGAACACAGCCATAGCCAGCCGACACGGAGAAACTCGTTAGCTGGCACTGTCCGGCAAAAATTCCCATCCCATAAGAACATTACTAACCGTACTAAAACCGTCATCGCACCAGAAAAACCCGAAGAATCGTGCTCGCCTATTACTCCCAAAACCCTTCAACGGCCGGTTATGTCCGATGAATTCATTAATAATAATAATAATGTTTCTCATGCAAGAATCAAAGAAGAGAATAACGCGGGAAATAGCGAAGCACAAGTTATAAAGGGAGAAAGCCATGATTATTGTGATGGTAGTTATAATGATTTTATCATGTCTGGCGACTTTGATTTCAACGAGGATTTCTTTTCGGGGTTTGAAGATTTTGATGATGATTATGAGCCGCAACAATTTCCTGTAAGATCTTGTAGTTGGTTTTAGAAAATTGTGACCTAATTAAATTAATTTAATTAGCACAATGATACATATGTTGTTTTTCCTTTAAATTGAGTACAGGTTAACAATACATATATACTTGCTTCTAATGAAGCTTTGATTATCAAACAATTCCATGCAAAATTCGTGCATGTGAATATAGGTATATATATATATATATATGTACATTGGGTTCTTCCAATTTATTTCTTGATGCACAAAGGGACACACTAACAAAAACACTTTGATAAGTCAGAAAATGGTACATCCCAATACAATTATGACTAAATTTTTGCTAACGCCTCTTTTTTAACTATATATACAATAAAATCGTGAAGGATCACACTTAAATTGTCAATCCTGAGGCCACTATATATAACTATTAAAGTTTTGGATTTGTTTTTGTAAATCATATTCCCATGCGGCTTTATTTATATTTCACATTAGTCCGATAAATTAAATAAAATGAAAAAAAAATATTATAGAAATAAATATCCGTAAAGTTAGGCGTGAATTTGGAGCAAGAATACAAAACCCTGTGAAGGCCGGAATGCAGTGGCAACTGCCTAATATATAGTATGGACCTTGTTTTATTTTATATATTTTATTTATTTTTATTTTTATTTTTATGAAAAAAGAGTATGGACCTTGAAGTAGTAGTTAGTATGTAGTTGGAATTCAAATGACTAGTCCATATATTATATATACACATATTATATTTTATATACACGCACACAAAACGCGGACGTGTGTGTGCATCTGCCTGTCTTAGTGGAGGATCCAGTTAAAGTTTGAAATATGGGTAATTGCTAGCATATTCAAGGGTTAGAGACGAGTCTTCGGGCAAAAAGCAATTTTATTTTATTTTTTATTTTTATTTTTGGCATCACGAACAGCAGATTATTGACATAGAAAATTAATTGTGTGTCATCTTGTGTTCACTCTTTGCACGAATAATTGGATAACTTTAGGGGTAAATGTCATTAATCCACTTCCACGTCTGAAAATACATCAAAAAGTTGTTTTGCTTTAAATGATGATATTTTTAACTTCTATGGAAAATTCATTTTTGTTTTATTATATTGGTTACTTTTAAAATAAAATTGTACGTAATATTGACCAATATCAAATTACGTATGCTAATTTGGTCAATTCATTAAAAAAATCAGAAAAAACTGATATGATTCAGATCAGGGACGGACGCAGGTAGAAGAAGGGTGGAGGGCGAAATAGGGAGGTTTAAGTAAAAAGGAATTTTCTTTTTTTCGTATTTACTAAATATTAACTTGAAAATAATAGAAAAAAATATTTATTTGAATGAAATAATATGAAAAAAAAAATTTACCGTATTTTTATATCTTACTTATTATACTTTTAGTTTTAGATGAAAATTAGTAAATTATCTTTATGGAAACTTATCATGTATATGTAATATTATAAAAGTCATATAAAAATTAGAAGGTAATTTATTAGGGGTGACAAAATATAATTATTTCGCATTTATACATATACTATCCTAAGGTAACGGACGGTAGAAGGTGAGGGGGTCTCTGATTCAGATAAATGATAAGAAATATCTGAATCATGCACCGTCAACAAAGAAAACCGGCAAGTTTTTTTTTAGACTTTTTTTTGATAAATTGACGAAATTTGCAAATGTAATTTGATTAAAATTAAAATCAATATTACATACATTTTCTGAAAAATGATCATTATAATAAATCAAAAATGATTTTTTTTTTTTAACTTTTAAGTATAAATTGCAAGTTTTTATACGGCAAGTAATAATAACAATTAAAAAGCGTACTATATGTTAGTCGGTGCAATAGGTTATTAGGAGATGATTCGTCAATTAATATATGTAAGATTTTATCCGCTAGTTCAGTGACTTTTAGCTGTTTTTGCTGTTGACTTTTTGAGCCAAAACCACAAAATCAGTAAAATCACTAAAATTATTTCATGACTTTTACATAATTTACAGCCCATTTTGATATTCGTTTATTACATAATTCACCTATCCTTCGCCAACCCAAATCCTTAATAATCCACCACACTTGACCTATTACCAGGCCGTTCCAAGTGTTCACACTCCGGTTCACTTTGTCCAATCAGAGCAGCCACAGACCCGACAAAAGCAGCGTTCATATATGTTGTGGGCTCCATATGTGAGAAATCGGATCTCGAGTCGGTAAATTGGTCATTTGAGTCTGGGCCTCCAACAATTGCGCCCACGTGAGTGTTTGGGTTTGGGTTGGACGAATAATACCAAGTGGACATTCCATCTGAGCAGCCCACTTTAGTTGGATTGGTACGGATTGAAGGGATAGAGGCCCCTCTATGGTGTAACCGTGTGGGATATTTGGCGCCAAACCCAACCATGTACGACATTTTCATGGGATTGTTTCCAAGAATGTAGTCTATCTGCATAGCCCAATTCAAAAAATAAAAATAAATCAACAATAATGGACATATTTAGTTTTTTTTAAAAAATATTAACACAATTTCTTTTATTAATTGGTAAGTGGATCGTTAATTTCGCGATAACCTGTGATCTCGCAAATGTTTTGATCCCCGAAGCGGGAAAATTAACGGATCCACATTGAACTCCATCGACACGAGATTCGGTTAAGATGTTGGAGTAAACAAGAAGTATCATTGAAGCACTTGTAACATATTGTAGGTTACTACTATCTCTAGTATACAGCAGGCCACCTCCATTAATTTAAATCAATAATTACATTTCAAATCAGTAATTTTATAATTATTAGAGAAATTAAGGCAAATAGAAATTGCGCACCAGGGGTTGTCCTAATCTGAACAGAGCTACTTCCTGGCATCAATGCACAGACAAATGAATCGGCACCGTTCTTGTATTTTGACAACTGTGTCCTTCCTCCTAGAAATTCCTGTGAAAATAAAAATAATAATTAAACTGTTAAATTTGAAAATGGGTTAAAATTTAGAAGGACAATAATGCACGTCCAAATTTATTTTATTTTAATTTTCTTTCAATGATTTATTATTACAATGTTTTTTGTTTTTTTTAAAATTGTCTGTCTGTGCTGGGAATTTAACTAACTAAAGGGTTCAATTTATGCTAATAGTGTATACTTGCCTTTGCTAGTAAGATTTGAGCTCCGGCAAATTTGTTGTCCCAACTAAACTCAGAAACAGCCTGGCTCCAAGCCTCATTGGTGGAGACATAGTTGAGATAGGTGTTATTTCCACTTGCCTTGTAGAGCCAAGCTGCTGCCCAAAGCAATTCATCCTTGTGCATAGTTTTAGACCATAATTAGCACACATCCGAACAGTATATATTTAATGTGCTTGATTGAAAACTCTTCTTTTTTTTAATTTAGAAAAACAGAGAAATCTCATCAATATTGATCTAATTGTCAAAACTATATTTTCCACACAAAGTTGATATGGCCGAGTTGGTCTAAGGCGCCAGATTAAGGTTCTGGTCCGAAAGGGCGTGGGTTCGAATCCCACTGTCAACAAATCCGTTTTTTAATCCTTTTTATTTTCGCTTCTGTAGATAGAATCTAAATTTTGTTTTGATTGATAATTTACCGCAGTTGATATGGCGGAGCCAGATTAAGGGACTGTCCGAAAGGGCGGGGGGTTCGGATCCCATTGTCAACATGTACTTTTTAATTTTCCCTGCTTTAGGTGTAGTTAATTTAAATATTATATTAGAATTTGGCTTCCAAGAAGTTGATATGGCCGAGTTGGTCTAAGGCGCCAGATTAAGGTTCTGGTCCGAAAGGGCGTGGGTTCGAATCCCACTGTCAACAAATAATTTCCATTTTTCAATTTTCCCTTCTTTTTGGTGCAACTCTGAATTTAAATTAAACTGTAACTTTTGATTTCTCAAAATGTTGATATGGCCGAGTTGGTCTAAGGCGCCAGATTAAGGTTCTGGTCCGAAAGGGCGTGGGTTCGAATCCCACTGTCAACAAATACATTTTTTGTTTTTCAATTTTCCCTGCTTTTGGTGCAATTTTAATAATAGGCGCCACACAAATAATTTATGCAACTTTAAATTTGGTTTCACAAAAGTTGATATGGCCGAGTTGGTCTAAGGCGCCAGATTAAGGTTCTGGTCCGAAAGGGCGTGGGTTCGAATCCCACTGTCAACATATATTTTAATTTTGTATTCAATTTCACCTAACGCCTGAGGTTTAGTCAAATTACAGAAAAACCCAGTAGTATCTTTCGAAAATTACAAATGGTCATTAGATAAAATCTGGATTATAATTATCCCTCCTACTAAATTCAAAAGCAGCTTCAATATAGTACCTGATAACCCGAGTAGGAGCAGTAGAAAGGGCAAGATCCCTGATAAGATCCTCTATACTTGTCTGCAAATTCAAACAGCTGCATGCCCAAAAAAAAAAAAAAAACAGGTAAAATCATTTATCAGTAAATAGTAAGTTTTGCAGGGGCCTATAAATGGTATAATATTCAAAGTATGGTACTGGCCAATCTTGAGTGGCGCAAGAGGTTGGTGGAATAGTTGGAATCAGCTTCTCGGAAAACAATTGAGGCCGCGGCAAGGGCGGCGGCCGCCTCAGCAGCCGCCTCGGTTCCCGGCGAAGTAGAAGTGATCTTGTAAAGTGTCCGCGGCGTGTCCATGTCCTCCGGCCGCTCCCAGCATTCGTGGTCTCTATTGCCGTCACCTACCTATATATCAAAGAAGCGTATAATTGGAGCTCATTTAAAAATTTGGTCCCGTAAATATGGGGCAAGCAAGCAGGGGCGGATCTTGAATTCTAAGTTTGAGGAGGCAGCATAATAAGAGAAAAATAATTATATAAGAAATTTGAAAACAAAAAGGGTTTGAAACATATTCAATCAAATATGTTTGTTATTTAGCACGTGGGTTGACGTAAAAACCAGAGTTGATATTGGTACACAAATCAAGGTAAGAGTCAAATTATCAATTTCTAAAAGTTGCGGGATTGAATTGCAATTAATACACAAATCAGCCTAGTGTGATAATCTGAAGTGTTATTGGATGCACTAAATGGTTACACTAATTAACAATGCGATACATAACAAAAGTAACCTGAGTGTAGAATGTGTTGGAAGAAGTGTGGGCTCTGAGTAAGAAATCAGTTCCCCATCTGATTGCACTTTGGAGGTTGCTAAGTTCTTGGGCCGAGCTTATAGCACCTCTGTATTCAGTTGCAGCCCAGCTTAACAGGCCTATCGAAAACGCCATGGGCCACCCAAATTTCACATTGTCGCCCGCATCATAATAGCCCCCACTCAAATTCACCTAAATATTAAGGTTAGTCACTCTCATCAAAGACGGAGCCAAGAATTGCACACGTGGAGGCGATATTATTATTTTTTAATTCCACGTGAATAATTCATAAATTTAGGCCGCCCCTATTGAGGGTGTAATTTATAAAATAGAACTAATTAAGAGGCATCGATAAAAATTAGACCAAGTTTCAGGATTACAATTTATACGTAATTCGTTAATTTTGAGCTCAAATTCAAACCAAAGAAATTAAAAAAGAAAAAGAAATATGAGGATGATCATACATTATCAATTTTGCCATCTGAGAGAGCAGAGTCAGCCCTCCACTTGACTCTTTGGTTTGAAGGCAATTTTCCGGAGCGTTGACCTTCGAAGAACAATATGCCTTTGCTTAATGCATCCTTGTAATCACTAATATCCGAGGAACACAACTGTTTATTATTATTATTATTATTATTATTATTATTATTATTATTATTATTATCATTGATTGATTTTGCACACTGCAGCCAAATTAAAGAAAACATAACAAGGCAAGTGACAACATGCGAAGCCATGTTTGTTGTGAATGAAAAAAATGATTATGGATTGATCACTCTCATGCATGGCCATATATATAGATACAAAACTAGTCGGTGAGGTATGCATATATATACACACACATTTGAAACATTCAAAATCGATTCAGCATGCTAGTGGACCTACATTCAAAGCGTCAATGGCACCAACATATCGGCAATATTCAAAGTCGAGACGTAGTGTCATTGGCTGCTCGCTCAATTTAACATAATAATAATAATAATAATAATAATAATAATAATAGCAACACACCAACGGCATCAGTTTTTTTTTTTTTTGTAATTTTAAAATAAATTTCTGTAATTTTCTTATTTTGTAAATAAATTATACTATACCTCACGGCTGGGTTTTGTTGTTATCCCAAATTTAGGAGTTATTATGCTAATAAAGTATTCAAGTGATCAATGTTGTGTGTAAATTAATCACATTAATTGTTTAATTATTGTATTTTGAAGAAAGGCAATGAATACATACGGATGAGAAAGTTCCAAATACTCCTTTTGAAGAACGTGCTAGAATTGATGAATAAATTCAAAAAAGGTGGCGTCTCGCATTTATATTTCTCAAAATTTTAAAAATAACCCTGAGATTCTCGCTATTAATTTTCTTTTTTTCTTTGTTTAATTCAGCAGGCAGCCAATGATACTAGCATCTAGACTTTAATTGGTATTTCGATCCAATTTTTCAATTTTTTTCTCAACATACTATTTTACTAATACGAATTAAAAAATCATTTAAATAATTAAGTTTGAATTGCACGTAGGATAGGCAAGTGCATACATACAATTGTAGATGTAGTATTGAGTTGTTTAAGACGAATAGCTTGGTATTTAGATAGACATATTTTTTAAAATAAGAAATAATGATATTTTGAACTTCTATGAAGACCGATTGAAAGTAGTAGTAACCTTTTTAGATGGGAACTCTTTTGTTTGTTATTTTTATCAAGTATTTTACGTATTTTAGCTCCGAACTTATATATTCTCTTTGTAGCGTGTTTTTTTTTTCATTTTTTATTTTTTCGAGGTGTACAATACTGAAAAAATAAATATACTATATTTTATTTTTTATAGTTGTACATATTCATTTTTAGAATTCTGGAAACATCACTGTTAATGGATATAGGCTTATATATTATAAGTGAGGACAATTTTTTTCAGTATAAAATATTCAGGAGAAAGCATACGATACTATGCTGGTGGAGTATTAGAGAGAAATTAATGTCTTTTTTGTAAAAGTTATAATAAAATAAATTATTAGTTACGTTTAAACTAACTCTTAGAACTAATTTGAAATTGTTGGTAACTAATCATGGCTGAGGTTTTTCCTAAAAAATCGTTGTTTATTATGCTTTGATAAATGGAATTCGAGAATATTGAAATTCATGGGCCTAACTAACCTAACCATGCCCGTGACACGTGAACCCATTACGCCATGCGCCTTTTGAAACGAGTCCTTTCTGATAAATGTAATGTTTTGGATAATGTTGTTTTCTAATTTGGTGAAATATTATAAAGTCACAGTCCTTTCAAAACCCTAAACCTCCCATACCATACATAATATATGATCACATCATCTAAAGGTATTTTACAAGAGTAGGATATCAAGATTGTAAGTTTAATTAAGATAAAATGGGAGATGGACATAGCGTGAGGAACTCAAAAGGTATGTGAATGACATCACAAGTTGATAAAATGACAATATATGTATATAATTTGATTGAATGATTCACAGGCATGGAATTGCATCAAAGCTATATGGTCCATGGAGTGAGACCTAATACTGATTGGTTGAGCCCATATCATTATAGTATCATCCTTGGACACACGTGCTAATTAATAATCATCCACATTTTCTTATAATATCGAATTACATTATTGTAACATGATATTGTACTTAAATCCATGCCCACGCTTGAAACGGATTAATCCATAACATTGTTCTTGATACGGCATCATGCAGGTATTCTTGAGAATTTATTAGGTAAGCTTAGTAAGCGATCTTATTTTTTAGGAGGAGTAATCTTTCTGAAAGCTAGGCGAGCTGTTTTGAAGGTTAGCGATCTGTTGCATAGGAGTGTCGAGATCTTATGTGAGATAGCGAGCTCTTTTGATATAAGTACTATTATACCAACTAGGCGTTGAGTGGTAGCTCGGCGTTGAGGTTGGGATTTGGGCATCTGACTTGTTCTATGCTTAGCTTAGTCACCCTTATCATTTCTTACTTACAATTCACATTACTCGTCTAATCTTATCAGAATCATTTTCATGTGATAAGGGGAATGGGAATGGAGGTCTGCTGCACCTTAGGGATGATAGAGAAGCAGCAAGCTGTAGAACTCAAGAAGGCTGGCCTTAAAGCTACAACCATAATCTCGACACTTCGATGGAGTATTATCTTAATATTATAACCACAAGATCCTATGATGAACGCTTGCAGACCCTCGAGCATGTTTGCGATGCGGGCATAAATTATTCAGGTAATCCCGTCGGCACCTGTTTACTTGTTCACTCTTTTTGCAAGCATATACATAACTCGTCGCATTGTTTTGATACCTATTTTTTATGAGTGAATATCAAGTTTTGCTTATATCTATTTGATTTAATTGAAATTTGAAAATAGGGGTGGGGTGATTCTGATTTTGTAAAAGTGAATTTGGTATTTTTTGTAAATAATGAGAGTTTATTTTGGCATTCTTATCCTTTTTCTTTTCATAATTCCAAAATATCATTTGTATCCTTTATAATAAGAGTAATTTTATTTTGGAAAATTGGAAAATAGTCCATAGTGGAAGAATCATTGATCTACTTCGGTTTTCTGTAATTTGTTTTTTTTCTTACAATATATGTGGGATTTGATCGCATTTTAATTTATTCGTTAACTTTTTGTAGATATTGGATTTTTCTCTTCAGTTCCCAAAACTACAGTAGTGATTCGCAGAGTGAATCGGTCCCTAAGGAACCCCGAAAGGGCTGTCGTTCGATGGGTACACGAAAGTGATGGAGTTGCTTTGACTGCAGAACCATGTCCGTCTCTTGGATTGAATTGGATGATCGGGCCGAGGGTTGCCCCCTCTTCCCCTCACTCTCCTTTCCCTGATATGAACCTTGAGTCATCAAAGCCTTTCTAACTCGGCCTGCCCGGTCGCCCGCGACTGGCCCTTCAAAAGGAGGAACTCTCATCGTAGTTTGGCAACCTATCTTCGGTAGGGGCCTTTAGTCTTTTGATTAGAGTAGGGGTCGCGAGAGACTTCTATTGATTTCACTAGTAGTAGGTCGAACAGTTTCAAATTGTAATGTAGAATATTTTCTAAGTATAATGAATTCTTTTCTTAACATTTGGCATTGATTGGTTTTAAATTTCAGTTTCTCATGATTAAGTGACGATTTCTATTTTGTTTGAAACTTTTTGATGAAATTATGTATGTTTTGTTTAATTGAAGTTAGTTGGCATGTGTATGTTGGGATATTATGATTTGAGGTGAAATTTATTGATAGCAAGTTAGGTTCCATAAATTGCTTCTAATTTAATAAGGGCCACCTGGATATGGTTATTGATGTTGCTTACAAGTAATACGCGTCACCCGAATATTGTTATTGGTGGCGCTTCCAAGGTATAAGCGCCACACGATTTCTGTTATTGATGGCGCTTCCAAGTAATAAGCGTCACCCGCTTCACTTTTTAGTGGCACTCTCAACTGAATTTTACCATCTTTGGTGGCACATCAAAGCTGACAAGTGCCACCCGCCTTTATTTTTAGTGGCGGTTTAAACCGTCACCCGTATTGGTTTGCCTTTAAGTGTCGCCCGAATTAGTGGCGGTCCAAAAATGCCACCAATGACTGTTTTGAAGTGCCACTAATCAGCTTTTATGCACTAGTGTTATATTCAGATGCATTTCATATTGCCTTAAGGTCTTTGTTCTCTCTTAATAAAATAGGACATTTATTTTCACTACACGGCGATACTGACGGCCAAATCCGTCAGGATTCCGTCAGTATATCAAATACTAACGGCCTCCTGACGGATAATGGCCGCCAGTATTTTGCGGTTAGGATTGTTGTATCCTGACGGGAAATATAACCCGCCAGGAATGCCGTCGGTTATTGTAGCATCCTGACGGGAATTGTAACCCGCCAGGAATGCCGGCGGTTTCCTTGACGGCTTGTGCCGCCAGGAAATGCCCGCCAGTATTCCTGTCGGGTTGTACCCGCCAGGAATATCTGATGCTTTCCTGGCGGAGGTCAATTCCTGGCGGGTTTACCCGCCAGTATTTACTGGCGGGTAACGCGCCAGTATTTACTGGCGGTTTTCCCGCCAGGATTTACTGGCGGGCCAGCCCGCCAGCATTAATAAACAAATGAAATAATTAATTTTAATTAAATTAATATTAATTAATAAACAAATTTTAGATAAAATTTAATTAATTAATAATTAAATTAAAAATAATAGACAAATAAAATTTTAGAGATAATTCAAAATAAATAATCCACTAATAAAAAAATGAAAACAAATCATTTCAATAACAAAAAATCGTTTAATCAGTCGATGTTTCAGCAATCGAATGTATAAAAATATAACTATCCATCTAAATCTCCACCATCTGGACTACGGGGAGGCCGACGAGCCATGGCCCGAGCAACAGCTTCTTCAATCTGCTGTTGGAGCCTCAGCTGGGAACGCTCCTGCTCCTCACGGATCCGCTGAATCTCCAGCGCCTGCTCGTCGCGGATCCGCTGAAGCTGCTCAAGCTGCTCCTGCTGGGACTGCACCTGAGTCTGGAGCCTATGAACATCGGCGGTGGAGGGTGGAAGAAGTACTGCAGCCCTTCTGAGTTTTCCCAAAGCATCCAAGGCCATAGCGTCGACCCTTCCTATTCCCGACGACCTGTAGGTAGACCCTCGTTCGGGTCTACCTGAGGGCTGCTATCATCAGACGACGCAGCACGCCTCTCCTCCAAAGCCCTCTCATAATCCTCCTGATATCAAAATTTTCAGCTATTATTACCAAACAACTTTTATCAGATTTTATAATAACTTTTATCAGATTTTTTAATAAATCGGTTATATATATAACATATAAAACTTACAGCTATCCTCTGGGCTTTGGGATCCGTAAATGTTGCCGTCGGGATTTCGATGATACCTCAGCAGAAGCTCGTAGTTACTGGGCTGCGAACCCGTCTGTGAAGCCTGTATTTAAAGTTAC
>BMAC01000176.1:1066874-1076979 GCA_014905375.1 Phtheirospermum japonicum
ATATATATATATATATATATATATATATATATATGTGTGTGTGTGTGTGTGTGTGTGTGTGTGTGTGTGTGTGGTGTGTGTGTCGTTATAATTTGTTCAGATTATCGTTAACACCCATAAAATTTTCAAACCTCATCCCTAACTTTCAGACTCATCTTCGTAGCTTCCGTCGTCTTCTTCAGTTAAATGTAGTCCATCGCTTTCTGACTCTTCTGAATCATCATTGAAATGTCGGGCCGCCAGGAAATCCGTCAGCATTTCTGGTGGCCTAATGGCCGCCAGTAATTCCGCCAGTACTGCCGGGTTTTTTTGTAGTGTTTGAAAGTGTTCAAAATCACGCATTTCCCTACAGTGATCCTTCTCCACATTCTGGTTGGTTGGTTTGAATTACGTCTCCCATTCCCTTCACGATTTGAAGTTTATTGGGGTCAAATAGCTTCTTCTTATGGAATTCGACTTTGTTGATCATCTTCTGCAGTTCCTTGATATAAGTGCAATTGCAGCAGCAACCTCGCCTTCTTCTTCGTCAAATGGTGCAGGTACACTTACATTGAATGTAATACCCTTACTTCTTATCGTATCATAACCATTATTGATCTCAAAAGTTTGAAGATCTCCAAGAAGATCATCAAGGCCAAGGGTTCCCACGAGCATAAATATCTCCAACGATGTAATCTTCTCACGAAACCTCTTGGGGAGAGTTCCCATGAAATTTTGAACTTGCTTGGCTTCTGAAATCTTCTCACCAAGCATGACATAGTACATATCAATGGTTTCGCCCTCCTTCATCCTTATCTCATCAAAGGTATTTGTGATCTTCTGTAGCTTTGAGGTTTTCACAGAGATTGTACCTTAAAATTGACTTTCTTGAATCCTCAGAGCTTCATGTGGCGTAGAGCACTTAATAATCATCTTGTGCCATGTTTGATCAACAGCGGTAAGAATGTCATATAAAGCTTTGAAGTTGACCTCTTCCTCCATCTTGTCTATATCAGACCAAAGTTCTATAGGTATGAGAAGAATCTTTAGTGTTACATCTTCTTTAGAAGCTTTCTCTTGATCTTCCTTAGGGTTGCTTCTTTTTGCTTTTCTTTCGCCTTAAGAACAACAGATGTAGCTTCAGGCATCATGGGATGATGAGTTCAGCCTTTCTGAGTACTTTACACGTATCTTTACCAAGAGGGCGCAAAAACGTATTCATCATGGATTTTCAATAGGAATAATTGAATCTATCTGAAAATGAAGGTTGTGACATTGATCCGTGATCATGGTTCATGGTCACCCCTCCTCGTAGTCTGCTTGATCATAATCCTGTAAAAACAACAGAAGCACTGCTTTGGTGCCAATTGAAGTTGTGCGGTTATTAGAAATAAATATTTAAATAAATATCTTATGTGGTAGCATAAAATAAATGTGTAAACAAACAATAATTAAGTAGAAAAATTATTTACACGATGAGGGGTCCGTCTTCCTCTTAGAACTCTTTCATTAATATAATATTTGTGTTATGAACCATTTGGAATTACAAGTACGGACTCCCTCCGACCTTACCAATATAGTTACATACTATCCTTAATTACTTTTTCGACCAGCTCCCTTGAATTAGTAAGTCTGTGAACTCACTTCAAAGGTTAAAAGCTATTAATCTCTAGTACCTTGAAAAATAAAGAAAAACTAATGTTTTGGTATTTTAACTATATTGGCACATATATTGGAATGTTGAAACAATCCAAAATATTAAAGGTAAAATAAAGTATTCGAGTATTCTTATATGTAAAATTAAGATATAAACTCAAAGTATTTTTTACATACAGATATATCATCTATATATACTAGTCCAAAGTCGTTCTGCTCAAATTGGCGGGTTTTTTCATGGGCCAAGACTTCGGCCTGGTCTTCAATAACCACCTTCCTTGTATAATGAATTCTTGATAGATTCTGTTTCCATCTCTCCCTTCTTATTTCTTTGCGTGAAGTTCGCATTTCTTAGAACTTGTTTACTTTATGTACCAACTTGGACTTTCCATACTTGGAGCTTCTTGAATCTTCAACAGATCTCTCCAGTCTTTCATACTTCATGGCTGAGTCTGGATCTTCCATATATAATCGATCTTTCTCTCTTAGTCCCTGAGCGCGTGCAGCCTCATCCATAAACAAGAGAGGTTAAACGAGTAAATTATTTCCTAACAAATTATACATACATACATATATATATATATATATATATATATATATGTGTGTGTGTGTGTGTGTGTGTGTGTGTGTGTGTGTGGAGAAATTAACTTCTCTAAATTTGTTTAAACTTGTTAAGAAAATACCTAATCTTGATGTACTTTCCAAGAAATATTTCGAATGATGACGATTCTCATTTTCTTACAAGTAACAAATTATTGAACATTCAATTAAAAATAGTGGAATGTGTAATTCTGCATACGTACCCCAAGGGGTACAATATAATGGCCTTAAATCTAATATTGCACAGTGCAATTATATGTCCAGGTTCATTGTGCTTTTTACACAGTACTGTAGTGCTAAAATCAGTCCAGTTTTTTTAATTTAATTATATATATATATATATATATATATATATATATATATATATATTAGGTTTTAAAACATGCAATATGTATCTTAAATTGTAGATCTTGAGAATGTGATTAATTTGATATATATTTCATTCAAAACGAATAAAATTTGAAAAAGTTATGGTTTGTTGAAGATTTGAGTTTCATTACAAATTTTTGAATTTGCAATTTATAGACGAAATTTGCGATACTTTTTGTATACAATTGTAGTGTTTTTTTTCTTAATTTATTGTGCTTTCCAAAGAACAATGTAGTGCTCTTTGTAAACGTTGATATATGTCCAAAATACCATTTTTAATTAGTTAATACATTTTTTTACATTATTACCTGCTGACATGTCATGATCTCAACCATCAAGATTATTCAATCTAATGGTCAAGATGAGTCCCTAGGTTCACATATAATGACGGGTTCTCATTTGAACTCAACTATATATATATATATATATATATATATGGTTGAGTTCCAATAAGAACTCAACCTTATTTGAGAGACTGCGAATTAGTGCTTATTATATACAAGAATTGCTTTTATTATATAATTTTAATACTTTTATTATATAACATTTATATATCAATCAGGTTTTTATTACATAATACTAATATTTTTTTATCAAATAAGAAAAAAAATACAAAAAAAAAAGAAAAAAAATCTTGTTTTAAGTAAATATAAGGACCACAATTAATTTTGCATTCTAAAATAAGTGAGGCGTTCTCAGTCAACTCAGCCTTATTTGAGAATAACCTGAAAACTTAATTTTTATTATATAATCATAATGTTTACTCGTGTGTATGTGTTTGATTCCTCGGATCATTATCTATTCCACAATGTAATCATGATCTTCCTTTACTTGTAACAGTTTGTTAACTGAACGATAACATTACTTTGACTATTTGATCTTAATAATGTGCAAGAAGCATGGAGAATATCCAAGAGTATAGGACTATTATTGTATCTATGAATCATGATATAAGAATGGCTTAATTTGGTTTCTTCTGGATATATATATTAGATTACAAATTCTTGCACCTTGGTTGGATAATTTAAATTATTATGAATTTCTGATTTTGAAATCATCTTGAGCTATTTTCTTGTTATTATTGGGGATGTGAAAATATACCCACATACTCATGGTTCTGTATCTACAATAATAGTAGTTGGTTTTTCTTATTTTTTGTTGTAATTAGCTCAATTTTATCAACATTATTTGTACTTAATTAGTCTTTATTATCTTTAGGATTATCTACAAAATATACATTTAGGTTTAACCTGATTCACTCAAAAAAATTCGTAATATCTGAATGATCTTTTCATGCGGAAAATTTTCATCGGAAATATCGATGAATTTTTTACAGAAAAAGTTCATTTTTATATAGTTTTTTCCAAACAGTATGATCCGTCGAATTTTATTTTTAAATTTTCTGACCGATTGCTTTTATCGGTCGGGATATTTCCTACGGACCCTTTTTTTTTTTTTTTTCTGAACATAATTTTCGATAAGGATTTTTTCAGAGGAATAAAACTATCGAAAATAATACTGAAAAATCATCGGAAAATGATGAATTTCTTGTAGTTTAATTAGAAAATGGCAACATTCGAAATTACAAAAACTACTTCTTTATAAGCAAAATATATTTAAAGACTTTCTCACATTTATAAAAAAGATATTACAATTAACCATATAATTTTAACACTGAATCAAATTTAAGGAGTTTTTTTTTTTTTTTTGAAAGTTAATTGAGTTTCTTTCCAATGATATCGACACCCCAATTGTATTTTTTGCAATCAACCCTTAAAATTGATTACATGTTAGTAAGTTTGCTTTGACTTAATTATCAGCTGGTAAATGACAGTTAAGTTTTAGTTTAACCACCAGCAGACAACGGATTGAGTGGTTAAAGGACGTGGTAAAAATGACATTCTGCTAATTTCATGATAAATAATGGATACTTTTGAACCAGTTAAGAGGTGGGCATAAACTGGCCACAGTTTTATTTAAATATATAAGGTCTTGGGTAAATTCAACGAATCAGTTATATAGTGAGACTATAATTACTCCCCAATTTACATTGGACACATGCTTCAAAAGAAAATTAAAAATAAAAATAACAATATTGTTTTGTTTCATATTCTAAATATCGTCAATAAATACTATACTTGCTAAAAAAAACATGCATTAATACAAATCCTCATGAATATTTTCAAGTGATGTGTATATTACCCAATTTAAAGTTTTCTAAATGAATTCAGGTTGCCTAAATCGAATTTTAATAGCACTCATTAGTTATACATATCCAATTTTGCACTTTCCCCAAGCTTGCCACATAAGTAGGAGATAGTCATACGCCACTATTTAGAAGATATATAATTGTTCTTCCTATGATTCCCATTTGGTAGAAGATATAAAATTTAATATTGCAAAAAATATATTTATATACACTTGCATGCGTGACATTATGTTAATAACTTAATAATACTATGTGAACTACGAAAATGATACTCATTATATATGGAGGTGAAAATTTTATTTATATATATAACTTGTTACTCCCTTTCTCTCGTCCAGTTAGTATAATTAATATATCATTAATTTTTATTTTTTTACGTACTTAATTAATATTTTTGAATTACTAATTTTTAATAGTGAATAGATAATTGATGGTTACAATACAAAATTTTAATTTTAATTTCCAATAACAATATGCTAATTCTAACACTAACTTCGTGAATTATTAATTGATATTTTTAAATTCAATGTAAATTAATAATTTATTAGTACGTGTGAAATTAATATAGACTATACTGTCAGCATGAAACCGAAGTATAGTAATATACCCGTTTCACTAGTCCTGCATATGGTTATGCTTATGCTTATGCTGCCCAAAAAGTTTGATTTCAATCATTTTCTAAACAACCCTAACAGCATATATCTTTGTTCTCCACCTTAAGATAACTCCATATAGGGTAGTTGTCTTATAGCAATTTTTTTTTTTAACCCCTTTGTACATTTTACCACCAATTATATACTCAATTTCTCGAATATCATAATTTGACACACAAATGTACCATATTATCTATTCTGGCACGTCTACCTTAAGGGAGTTGAACAGATCAAATTAATTAGGTGAATTGTCGTTTGGCTAATTTGTCATGTGTCACAAGCCAAGACAATCCCTCTATATATCCCCAACATTCCAAACAAAGCTAGCTTCTCTAATAATATTCCATCAATTTTATTCATGATATTTTTAAAAAAAAAAGACTTATAAATTAAATTTCTTTTCCCACCCAATTACCCTCTATAAATCTAATTAGATCGAACTTGAATTAATTCCAAGGAACAAAATTATGGAAGGAGAAAATTATCCATACTTTTTCGTTGACCCGTGTTCGTTTCCATTATCGGACCCGTTAAATGATTCGACGTCCAATAATAATAATAATAATAATAATAATAATAATAACGTATTTGATCATCAATCCATGCAAAACCCTCAATTTGGTTGTTCTGATCATCAGATTGATTTGGCTAGCCTTTTGTGTGCTGGTTCGGTGGAAGAAAATACGACGACGAATTTATCAGGGCCGAGCAATACGAGGGATGTTGAGAATGTAATTGGCAGAAATAAAAAGGGCAAAGTTGGTAGAAAGAAGAAATATGTTCCACCAAGAGTGGCATTTCATACCAGGAGTCCAGAACTAGATATTCTTGATGATGGCTATAAATGGAGAAAATATGGCCAGAAATCGGTCAAGAATAACGTACATCCAAGGTATTATTTTTTTTATCTTATTATTTCAATGTGTAAATAATTGTTTTAATTTGTTTTCATGTATATATGTGTGAAAATATTTATTATTATTGTGTTTTAAGATATACTTAAAGTATTCGATTAAAAGTAGAAGGCTAAAAAAAAATTGATTCTTTGTTTGTTTGTTTTTTTAATTAATCAGTATATTCCGAAGAGTGAAAAACTATAGATATATGTCGGGTTTTTATTTTATTTTTTTTAGAAATAAATAAAAATCGTAAAATAGAACCGAAACAGCACCGAAATTACATTGGTGTGAGTCATGATATGATATATAACTGGGTAAGGCTTGCGTCCTTGCATTTTCCAAGTTTATTTGCTGCATTCGGTTAGAGACTGAAGAGTGCTATATATGTTCATATTTTCTGGTCTTGAGTCTTGACAACAATAATGACAAGTAATAATATTTAAATTATGTGGACTGAAAATATGTCATGATGATTAGTATACATAGGATAATTCATTGTAATTCGTCCATGAATAGAGCAAATTTATGGTAAAAAATTAAATATTTTCTTTCACTAATTATCTTACCTATTATCAAAAGAAAATATATTTATCCTACATGTTTATCTAAAACATTTTATGCTGATATTTAATTTTTTGATGGTTCAAATACTTGTCGAATTTTGAAAGTACGAAGAATTGTCGAAAATATATGAATTATAATATCTACCTAATTTAGTATATTTCTTTTATTATAGTTTGCTTAATTTTAATATTTTTATTTTATTATTATCTAATTTAAAAAATTTTTATTATATTTTTTTCTTTACAATAAAAGTTAAAATAATTTTATTCTTAGAACTTCAAATATAAAATATAAATAAATTACAAGTTATTTGCAATAATCAGTTAAATATTAATAACGAATTCAATTTAAATATAAAATATATATAATAATAATTAATTAATATTGATTAGACACCGATACACACGACGAGTTTAACATATAATATCTTTTGATTTCTTATAATGCAACTAAGAATTATAAAATAAGTTTACTACAAACATTAAAATATAAAAACAATTAAATAGTAGAGACTTAGATATGAGACGAGAATGTGCAACTTTTTAATTATCTTAATTATGTAAATAAAATTATTAACGAATTTTATTTAAATATGAAATATAAAATTATTTAATAATAAAAATAATTAATAAATAGTGATTAGGATACAAGGCTCAAGTTAAAAATATAATATTTTTTAAATTTTTTATTTTTAAAATTTAAAATTCTATAATTATCATAAATTTTTTAAATTTATATTCCTAGTGTTACACACACAGGTGTTAAGTTAATTATACAACAAATATAACGGCACATTATAATAGTGTAGAACGACATAAAATTATTCATATATCAGGCTCTAGTTTGGATGGGAGAATATAAATCAGAAACATGTTGTTGAACTAACTTTCCCTTGGTGAGACTGAGTTTGTACAGTACAGGGCTCTCATTACTAGGTAGGTAGATTCGAATTTTATGCATTAGCATTATAAAAAAAGTTGAGATTTTCGAAAATATCAAATCAGGTTTAAAAATAAATAATAATATATTATTATATTTTATTTTAAATTATATTTGAAAATTAAATAATATAATATTATTATTATACTTAATAGTATTAAATTATAAGTGTTAATACACCCTCATCTCATAATTATAACATATTTTTTTATTATTTTTATCTCAGATTATAGCATACTTTCTATATTTATTTCATGTATTTACCCTTATTTAATGCAACTTGTTATTAATAATTAATTTATTATTAATATTAAAAGGAATAGTATAATTTCACAATGTGGGTAAATTTAACTTTTAAATTATACTAACTTTTTTTTTTTTTTCTTAATCTTTGTGAAAGTGAAAATGTACTATCTTTTTGGGAAGGATGGAGGAATATATATGATTTTTGAGTATTAGTAGCTCTTTAACCCGTATTATACACGAATATTATTATGAAATATTTGAATTGAATAAATACAAAAATTTCAATATAAATAAAACAAAGTATAAGTACATCTTTCAAGCTCCGCAAACATAAATTAAACCAATCCATACATAAATTTAATATATTATATGAAACATGGCATCTAGCTAGTGTCACACTTGTGAGTAGATATTTAAAAGTAGACCATTTATTAACTTGAGCGAGTGAGTTGTTTTGAAAGTCTTAAATACATTTCAAAAATACGCAATTACGAAGTGAACAAAACTCATTATCTTGAAAGTGAGAATATTAAAATGACAAACATGTATTATTTATAGAGTAACAATCAACATTAATTATTCGAAGAATTTCTCAAGTAAGAGAGAGAAAAGAAAAGAAAAATGATTTATAGACAATGAAGATGGTCGGAAGTTGTTTGTCATCAAGTTTGTTAGAGGTTGTTTGGATTTTCTTGGATAATGAGATACGTGTATTTAGAACTTGGTAAAAATTGTCCAAATTTATATACTTACATGTGTGGTTAAGGTAAATCTAGGCTAAATTTTGATAATTGTAAATTTTATTAATAATTAAGTATGTGTTTTGGGTATCAAACAAAGTATTTTTAAACAATAATTTAATACCTTGGTCAACATTATATATTTTAATATTCGATATTTACAGTAATTGATTGCATAGTATCTTGATCAACAATTAAGAAATTTATAACCACTAAAATTAATATAAATGGTAACTTATTGATACATGGTTAACAATCAAGAGTTTAAACATTCCTATTACAAATAAATGGCAAGTAAATTTTGTTGGTTAAATCAACACTCAAGAATTATTTTGACATCACATTAAACAACTTGAATAATTTATGGTCAATACCAATTATATATTCAACAAATTATATATTTATATGGAACAAATTTCATGACAACAAGTAAAATAAAATAATATGAATTTATAAATAAGTTTTATAAATATATAAAACAATAATATAGTCAATATATCTAATGTAAGATATAACTACATGAAAAACAATCAAATTTGTGACAATGTGTATTATAAATTTGTCATATTCATATATATCTATATTTAAAAAAAAAAAGACAATATTAAAATAATATTTATCATATGTTTGTCATATTTCATCCATATTTCATAACATCTATAAAAAACATATAAATATAAATATAATATTAAATATTTATAAGAAATAATATTATATGAATACTTACATGTGTACATACAATCCATTTATACATTATAATATAATTTATATTTATACTATAATTCAATTAATATTGTTAATTAGTGGTTGATAAAATTGTATGTGTGTGTACATAGATTCAGCACATAAATTACTAATAATAGTAATTAAGATTTCCCACAAAAAATAAGAGGAATCTAAAAATAGATTAATCTCATTATATAATTATAGATATGTGTCCAGTTAATATAAGCATACTATGAACTGGTTATGTTTGTTTTTTTTCAACGAAAGGCTTGCTTTGAATGTGTATTATTCACCATTATTGTAGTGACGAAAATTCATTATATGCGTGCTTTGAATATATCAGTTTAAAATGAAATACTTTATCACGTATATATCATGTAAAATGTTCTACACAAAAACTATTGTGCAGTGTACACGAGGTATGCAAAAGCCTTCTGTTAGGCAGTCTTACTTTTTTAAGGAGGAAAAAACACGCACACTTTTATGGTAAAATTTCACTTTTCAAAATGCATCTTTCTTTTTTTT